>WAAB01003441.1:0-15744 GCA_013389865.1 Piaya cayana | reverse complement strand
CCCTCCTCAGCTTTCCCGTAGGCTAGTAGGATTCTACCTCACCACTGATACTCCAGAATACAACATCTCAGTCTCTTATAGCAGACTGAGAGCAGAAAAATGTCAAATTACACATTCTAGGATTCTGCTATAAACCTGGATTGTATGGGGTCAAAATATTTTGGTAGGGAAAGATATTAGATGCTCATCTTTTAAATTACACTGCAGTGCTGAAAGCGAGTAGCACGCAGCATTTCAGTCAAGGCCTGATTCAATTCTACTCTGACACAAAATAAGAAAATGGCACATTAATCCCAAATCTTGTAAACACAGACTTGTAAACACTCCCCACTGTCTCCCTCATCCATACCATGTTTTCAAAGCCTGTGGGAAAGCAGATGGCAGCCACCCAGTTTGGGTTTGATGCAATCTGTTGCTGATGGGGAAAAAATCTTGAGTGCCACTCCTGCAAATGTAAAACCTGGGAAGTTCAGCCCACTTCTTAGTTTTGTTAGATTTTTTGTAACAGTTTTGCCAACAGACCCAGCTATGCTCAGGGAGAACACATGCTTTGCGTTCTCAGACTCAACTCAGCCGCAAAAAGCCCCTTAGATAATTCCAGGAATGGTTCACTGCCTATTTCATAGAATCACAGAATCNTCTACTCGTAACTTAAACACCTCCAGGGAAGGTGAATCAACCACCTCCCTGGGCAGCATATTCCAGTGCCTAATGACCCTTTCCGTAAAAAACTTCCTCCTAATCTCTAACCTAAACCTCCCCTGGCAGAGCGTGAGGCCATTCCCCCTTGTCCTGTCCCCTGTCACCTGGGAGAAGAGGCCAGCTCCCTCCTCTCCACAACCTCCCTTCAGGTATTTGTAGAGAGCAATGAGGTCTCCCCTCAGCCTCCTCTTTGCATTGGAAGAGACCATGAAGGTCAACCCAGTCCAAGCCCCCTGCAGTGTGCGGGGACATCTTGAACTTGACCAGGTTGCTCATAGACCCATCCAACCTGGCCTTGAATGTTTCCAGGGACGGGGTATCGACCACTTTTCTGGACAACCTATGCCAGTGCACACCAGCCTCAGCAAAAAAAATTTCATCCTAATATCTAGTCTCAACTCCTCTTTCATTTTAAAACCATTAACCCTTGTTCTATTGCTACAGGCCCTGCTAAAAAGTTTCTCCCCATCTTTCTTATAAGCCCTCTTAAATATTGAAAGGCCTCAATAAGGTCTCCTCAGAGCCTTCTCCAAGCTGAACAAGCCCAACTCTCTCAGCCTCTCTTCATAGGGGAGGTGTTCCAGGCCTCTTAAGTGCCACATCTACATATTTTTTGAACATGTCCAGAGATGGCGCCTCCACCACTTCCCTGGGCAGCCAACATCAGCCACTTCTCTCAGCACCAGCAGACGGAGCTCACTAGGTCTCAGAGACCTGCATGTAATCTCTAACTCAGCCTGTAAACACTGCTGATGTTCATTTGTGTCTCAAACCCCTTCACTAATCACAGAGGCCTGGGAGACCTTACTGGGGAAGATCAAAGAAAAGAAGACACCGAGGACCTCAGCCTTAACTGTGTCCACTGCCCCTAAATCACGTGCCTCATTCAGCAACCGGCCACAATGCAAGAGTAAATGATCATCTGCCTTTGACATGCACTTGCAAGCGTCAACTCCAGGCAAGCTCTGGCTTTCCCAACTCAAACCCTACGTGCCTGGACAATGTTTCTAACCACTACCCTTGTAGCCAGACCCTGCTCCTAACTCCTGCATACAGCTCTTTTGGCATACTGAAAGCAAAATGAACCACTCTGCCCTGCTGTGCCTCTAGCAGAGGTCATAACATGATGCCTCAAAGTGAAAAACCTCTGCGACCCCACTCAAAACTCAAGGATTTGACAGCTTTTCTCTCCAACAGACGCAAAACTCACTAATGATGCTAGCGATTAGTTAAGCCTCTTCTCAGCAGGCTGTAAACAACCCTGGCTTGACACAAATGCCAGTGGTCAAAAAGCTTCAAAGTCCTTCTTCAAAACTGAGCAATTTTATTTGACTGGGTTTCTCCATGCAGGAATGAATCTTAGAGATTGATTCTATGTGATACAATCAGGATGTTTTAGTTCCTGGAGATAAGATGACACTTCTCCTCCCACCCACAGCTATAAACTTTAAAAGCGTGACACAGATTTCCTACAAATGTTTGCTTCACTGTTTCAGCAGCCTCAAAGAGCATTAACTGTATTTAAAAGGAAGTAAGAATAACTAACCTGAAGTTACAGCATTTCTGCGATGCCTGATGTTTTATAAACAATAAATGAACCTTCCAATGAGCCCATTCGTATTCTCACTAGCACAGAGAAGCTTTGCTTTGGTTTTCTCTCCTCGGGGAGAAACAGCTCTGAATCCCCCCGTGATTAATTGCAAGAATAAAAGCGGGAACTGGACAACCACCTTATGAGTCATGTTGAGCTGGAAACTTTAGTAGAATGACAAAAAATGTACCAAGACAAGAGACAAAGCTCTACTAGCCATTCCTTTTCTTCATAAAACCACTTATTTAAGTTCCTGTTCCTCTTACCTGACACTCATGTCGAACAACATTGTTTAACAACTTCATTGCAGATGGATGGGGCATCCATGATTTCTCTGGGCAACCTGGGCCAGTGTCTCACCATTCTCACAGAAAAAAAAAAAATTCTCTACAATATCTAATCTAAATCCACCCTCTTCCAGCTTAAAACATTCCCCCTCATCCTGTCCCTTATTTCCCTGATTAAGAGTCCTTCCCTGGTTTTCCTACAGGCCTCCTTTAAGTACTGGAAAGCTTCTACAAGGTCTCCCCAGAGCCTTCTCCTCTGTAGGCTGAAGAAGTCTAACTCACTGTCCTCATGTGGGAGGTATTTTAGCTCTCTTGATCATCTTTGTGGTCTCCTCTGAACCTGCTCTAACAGATCCATGTCTTTCCTGTGCTGTGGCCTCCAGAACTGAACACAGAGCTCCACATGAGGTCTCATGAGAGCTGAGTAGAGTGGGAGAATCACTGCTCTTAACCTGCTGGTCAAGAGACTGTTATTGAGTTGCCCCCTTGCTAAATTCAAAGCCACAAAGACATTCATATCCACCAAAACACTTAAAGACTTCTCCTCTGCAACTGTTTGTCATACTCCTCAGTGAGCAGAACAAGAACATCTTTTCTCAAGTAATCCAGGGTTTCACATGTTCCAACTGCTCTGTCTTGGAAAATCTTCTGCAGCTGAACCTCCCCTGACTCTGTGCTGCTGACAAAGCGGTACCATTGTCCTACAGGCTCAATCGCTGCCACTTGTCCTGGATTAGAAACTTTGGGGGCAGGATCCCAGTCAGCAGCTAGTGCAGATGGGCCATGCCAACATTTAATCGAGGAAGGGGCCACCAGGTGATGCTGCACCGGTGCCAAACCCTGCTCTGCCAAAACCACTCTGCAGACCGTCTGCAGCATTAATAGCAAGGAAAGAGCTGAACCAGGGTCTGTTTTCTCCTTTGGAGATGGTCTCATTGCTTTTCTTGGTTTGTAAGTCATATGTCAGCACTTCAGGGATTGTCCCTAGATGCTGGACTGATGCCCACCCTCAGGGTCCATCCAAGTGCACCAGTTTGGTCCTTGGCCAAGCAAACCTATATTAATCCCAGCGTAGAGTTGTCACTGCACACACTGCAGGCTTGGAATTATGTGCCAGATCTTGACCCATCGGTTCATCTCTTCACAGTATCAAGACCAGGGTCTGAGTTTCAGTGACCTAGAACCAAGAAAGAGACTCCCCTCTGCCTCTTAACGGTGTAATTTCACAGAATACACCTCTCCAGAAACACTCCTGCTCACTTTAAAGGTTAGACACGGTTTCACAAGATTTATTTTCATGAAACAAGATTTTTGTCCTCCTGCTTACAAATCATCCCATCTCACTGTATACTTCAGCTGTAATACTAACTGTACAAACTTACATGTATCCAGACAGAAATGTCAAATGGAATATTCAAAAACTGGAGAATGGTGTGTGGATGACTGTGAGGGACACAGAAGTATGCTAGGTTTAAGAGCACTACAGCATCTTGCTGAGAACAGAAGACAGGCATATGCCACCATCTTTCATTAATCATAGGATCATTAAGGTTGGAAAAGATCTATCAGACCACCAAGTCCAATCATCAGTTCAATATCACCATGCTTACTGAACCACGTCCCGGAGTGCAACATCTACACGCTTTTTGAACACCTCCAGGGAAGGGGACTCCATTTCTTCCCTGGGGAGCCCATCCCTGTGCTTCAACGCTCTCTCAGTAAAGAAATTCTTCCTCCTATCATGTGAAGCATATGAGAAAGCTATGGGAAAGATGAATTCAAAGAACTAATTAGGAAGGAACCATTTCTGAAAAGTGACTGATCCAGTTGCATAAAAGCTGTCAACATTCAGTCTTAAGGTCTCCTTCAAAGGAGCCTTCCACTTTCAGCCTTTGCCACCCTGTCGCTGCCTTTCACCTGGCAGCAATTAAAGGTTTGCCTGAAATGGCCGTAAAATATGCAAGGGCTCTTCTTGCCTATGCACCTGAGCACTCACCCACTGCTGCTCACAGAAATGCACTCATGTTAGACTAATAACAAGAGTCACCAGTGATGTAGTCTAAATGAAAAGCCAAATGTCCTTTCAGTCCTAGACCTAGAAGACTTAGGTTTGCTATTAGTTTTTTTCCCCCCTCTACTCTGCTTCTCATGAGACCTCAACTGGAGCCCCGCGTTCAGTTCTGGAGTCTTCAGCACAGAAGGACATGGAGCTGTAAGAGTGAGTCCAGAGGATGCCACAAAGACTATCTGAGGGGTGAAGCACCTCCCATACAAGGACAGCCTAAGATAGCTGGGGTTGTTCATCCAGGAGAACAGAAGGCTCTGGTCCTTAGACCTTAGAGCAGTCTTCCAGTAATTAAAGGGGGCCTGTAGGAAAGCTGGGGAGAGGCTCTTTAGCAAGGAGTGTGGGGACAGGATGAGTGGGAACAATTTTACGCTGAAAGAGGGAAGATTGAGATTAGATAGTAGGAAGAATTTTTTTCTGTGAGGATGGTGAGGCACGGGGCACAGGTTTCCCAAAGAAGCTGTGGATGTCCCATCCCTGGAGGTGTTCAAGGCTGGGTTGGGCAAGGCTTTGAGCAACCTGATCCAGTGGCAGAGAGGTTGGGACTGGATGGTCTTTAAGATTCCTTCCAATCCAAATCATTCTATGATTCTATGAAAGAAAGAAAAAATAAGAATATTGAAGAAGATACTCCTCTTGCACTAAAGTTCAGTGAAAGGGGACAGGTGAAAGGGGACAGATGACTAGGCAGCCATGGGGCTTTCCTCCTAAGCGCAGATCAGGTTCTCAAATATCTTAAAGCAAAGCGGAGCTCTCTAGGCTTACCCTATTTTCAGTATATCGATCCAAGTATACAAAAATTGCAGTCATAATTATTATGGGTTTCAGAAGCAGACATTTTGTTGTAACTTGGATAGAAATTACACGTCAGTGAGCAGCAGGTGAGATATTATTGTACCCCTGACTACGTGGCCTATATAGCAATAAGTCTGTGTGCATCCATAGTGAACCAGGGAAAACCACAGTCGTCTAATAAGAATGCAATCTGCTGCTTGAGAATGCAGTTTTGGCCAGATCTTAATGCTGTGGAAATTACATTTGCTTCAGCAATCAAATCTCCCTCTCATTACCTCATTGCTACCAGGCTTCTGATATAATTGACATGATCACTTGTAACGGTTAGAAAAGTTTTGATTTTCAAATAGCCAATCTTGCCCTTTCTTTTTCTGTAGTACTTTAGTCTCGTCCATTTATACAATCAGACTTTTTTCATTTAAATACTCCATTCCAGAGAAAGAAATGCAAAACAGTTTCAATTTCCCTGTAATTAAGAATATAAATAAAGTGAAAGCTGTAGAATCACAGAATGGTTTGGGTTGGAAGGGCTGTTAAAGACCATCCAACTCCAACTCCCCTGCCATGGGCAGGGACACCTTCCACTGAATCAGGTTGCTCAAAGCCTCATCCAACCCTAAACTCTTCCAGGGACGGGGCAAGCACAACTTCTCTGGGCACCCTGGGCCAGTGCTTCACCACCCTCACGGTACTTTTCTTCCTACTATCTAATCTCAATCTCGCCTCTTTCAGTTTAAAATTGTTCCCCCTCATCCTATCTCTGCACTCCCTGATAAAAAACCCCTCCCCAGCTTTCCTGGAGGCTCCCCCTTAAGTACTGGAAAGCTGCTATAAGGTCATCCCTGAGCTTTCTTCTTACTCTGAGGTCCTCTCTGCACAAACCTTTCTTCCGTTGAACACGGATACTCTTGCTCCAGCAAGCGTTATACATTCCTCTGTGCTTGCAGGTTCACTCCTATGCCTGTCAAAACCAGGCTGGCTGAAGAGACAGAAGAAAATTTTAAAACAGAAAAAAAACCTTTAAAGCTTATACATCTGGCATTTCCTCTTAACACCTCTTCAAGCATTCACTGTTCATTAAACCTTTCATTTCCTTCTCAAATAACCTCCCACTGAGTTAAACCAACACAATCAAACAAAATCTCAGTAACCAGGCCAACACAAGGAGCTGGCACACATCTACCAAGCACGTTGACATCTACCACACACCCTGAAACAGTAGCATGCTCTGCGACGCCCTGGATGCCGAAGACTGACTTGTACAAGGTTGATTCTCCTCTAAGGAGGCCAGATCTACAAGCAAAGGGTTCAGTGAAGCTCAGAATCATAAAATGGTTTGGGTTGGAAGGGACCTTAAAGATCATCAAGTTCCAAGCCCCTACCATGGGCAGAGACACTTTAAATTGAATCAGGTTGCTCTAAGCATCATGCAAGCTGGTCTTGAACACCTCCAGCTACAGGGCATCCACGATCTCTCTGGGCAACCTGGGCCAGTTACGTCATCACCTTCACAGCAAAACATTTCTCCCCAATATCTAATCTAAATCTCCTCTCTTTCAGCTTAAAACCATTCCCTCTCATCCTATCCCTGCACTCCCAGATCATGAGTCCCTTCTCAGCTTTCCTGTAGCTCCCTTTAAGTACTTGAAGGCTGCCCTAAGGTCTCCCCAGAGTCTTTGCTTCTCCAGGCTGAACCACCCCAACTCTCTCAGCCTGTCCTTGTCTGGGAGGTGCTCCAGCCCTTTTCTAGCACCCTCTGGACTCACTCTAACAGCTCCATGTCCTTCCTGTGCTAAGGACTCCAGGGGAGGTCTCACAAGAGAGGACTAGAGGGGCAGAATTCCCTCCCTCACGCTGCTGATCACACTACTTTGGATGCAGCACACGACAGGATTGGCTTACTGGGCTCCAAGTGCATATCACCAGCTCACGATGAGCTTCTCATCCACCAGCAGCCCCAAGTCCTTCTCTTCAGGGCTACTTCCAATCCATTCTCTGCCCATTCTGTAGCTGTGCTTAGGGTTGCCCCAGTCCAGGTGCAGGACCTGGATTATGGATTGGAATTTCCTTATGAACTCAGTCCTGGACTCTCCAACACAACACGTGGTGCCTTTTACTCTGTGGAGATAGTTAAATGTTGGTCTCTCCCCTCCACTCTCATGGGCTCTGCAACTATTTAGTATTTTCAAGATCTACACTGAAAAAAACTGGCTGAAATTGCTTGAAATCATAAATTACTACAGAGATTGCCTCTATGTCTCCTGCACACACTGAGCATCACAATATGCATCAACTAATTTAAAAAACTAAAGATCACACGCTTTATGTTGTGGTTTTTCATGATTCAGATTTCTTTTCCTAAAAAAAAAAAAAAGTAATAGCACAAGAAAACAGTCACAGAATCATGAAGGCTGGAAAAGACCTCCAAAATCATCCAGCTCAACTGTCTGCCCAATACTGCTGTGCCTACTAAGCCATGTCCCAAAGCACCATGTTTACACATTTTTTTTAACATCTCCAGGAAAGAAGCTAAAGATCACTATGGAAAACATTAATGAGGTTGTCTCCTATGTGTTTTAAGTAGGAGCATAAATACAAATATCATTTCTTCTAAATATTTGTCACCCACTTCTCCAGGTCTCTGAGGAAAAGTAAATAAAACTGGCAAGGACTGGCCTTACTTCTCTCCTTGTACTCGAAGAAAATAAGGGTGTACTCAAGCTTTGATGACAGCAGGGTGACACTATCACAGCAGTGACAAAGCTCCCACGAGCTCTAACCAGTGTGCTGGGTTCATTTCACACCGCAGCTAACTTTATGCTGGTCATCAGCAGTCTCAGTATGAATTAGCAGCGTGTTCTGGCAGCCAAGAGGGCAAACCACACCCTGGTGTGCAGCAAACACAGCGTAACCAGCTGGTCAAAAGAGGGGATTATCCTGCTGCATTCAGCATCCGTGCAGCCTCAACCTGAATGTTGTGTGCTCTACAATCTAGGAATAATTTGAAGGTCCTTGAATATGTCCAGAGGAGGGCAACAAAGCTGGTAAAAGGGCTGGGGGGAATGTCCTGTGAGGAGGGGTTGAGGACTTCGGGCTTGTCTAGTTTGTAGAAAAGGGGCTGAGGGGTGACCTCATGGCTCTCTAGGGAGAGGGAAGTGCTGACCTCTTCTCCCTGGGATCCAGTGGTAGGATGTGTGGGAATGGTCAAAGCTACACTAGAGGAAGCTTAAACTGGACATTAGGAAACAATCCTTTACTGACAGGATGGTCAAACCCTGGAACAGGCTTCCTAGAGAGGTCATTAATGCCCCAAGCCTGTCAATGTTTAAGGGGGCATTTGGCCAATGCCCTTAACAACATGTTTTAACTTGGTCAGTCCTGAAGTGGTCAGGCAGTTGGACAGGATGATCATTGTAGGTCCTTCCAAGTGAAATAGTCTGTTCCATTCTAATTCTCATTATATATCTTTTTTTTCATGTGACCACAACATCATCTTCTTCTGGCCCCTCTGCCACATTCCTCTTTCCAAACCCTTCCTGGACTTCGACATTCCAGCTCCTCCACTGCCCCACATCTTGGTCTCAGCTCTGCAATCCATCCTTACCCAGAGTTTCCGTTTGGGCATACTTCACCATTCACCTCCTCAGGAACATGACACCTTCAAAGCACTTATTTTAAGCAACTTAAATGCTGATCTATGCAAAACAACAAGCCAACTCTCTGCTTCACTTTCCACATCAAACTGGGGCATCCCTGGGCTCCATGAAAGGAGCACTGAAGACCCCACCTTCTCCTTCACACTCCTCCACCCTTCTCTTGCAGTGCTAGCTTTCTTAAAAGCTTGCATGATCAAAGAGAACAAAGTCTTGGATGCTCCCTCTCGGGAGGTGTTCAAGGCCAGGCTGGATGAGGATTTGAGCAACCTGATCCAGTGGAAAGGTGTCTCTGCCCATTGGAAGAGGGAGTGAAACTGGATGATTCCCATTCCAACCCAAACCATTCTATGGATCTGTGGTACCTGTATCACAAGAGCATAGCACTCTTTCCTCTCCTGCAGTCTTCATGGTGGCAAAGTTAGACATGCACATTTTCTCATGAAAATTCCTCTGCTTTATACACTAAGCACAAAACCACAGAACACAGGCTGCGCTTGAGGAGCAGGTACAGCCTCTTTGGGAAGGGATATGATATGAGTGTGATCCCCTCTCCACAAGGATGTTTGGTGATGAAGCGCTCTCCTAAGAACAAGCAAAGTTCACATGCAGCACATACAGAGATGCCAAAGCAACCCTACAATACCATTCTTTGAATCACAACAAGCAGACTTTTTTCTCCCAGCACATCAAACCCATATGCAAACTCGGGTATAATTCCAAAATATTACTGCAGGTTTCCCGCTTTCCTCTCTCTCAATGAAGTCACTGTAGAAGATGGTTAAGTGAAAAAATACTAAATCCACACAAAACCAATTACAACAAGATCCAGCTTTCGTTCTACTGACATAACAACTTCATATTCTGGCTGCAAGGTACACAAGTCTATGGGCTCCAGACTCTGCCAAGGCAACACATGGATATCACAGGGACCCTAACAAAAGCTGACAGCAGACACTTTCCTTATATTCCCTGCCAGATCTTCTGCGTGCCAGAATATTCAATGTCTCAATCCCCATCCCTGAGAAAATACCCCCCAGCTTTGCCTTACCCTTATTGATGGGTGAAGTCAATTTGCAGAACACCAATGGACAGAAAGCAGCAGCCCAGGTTACTCTAACCGGCACTGGTGATTATTATTTCCAGGGTTTAGATGCTCTGAAGTTGTTCAGCAGCCATTAGGTACAAAACCTGCAGAGCCTGGCATTCCGAGCTGCATTCCTCCTTTCTCAAAAAGGCAGCAGTTAATGGCATTCAGACTGAACCTAGAAGCCTGGAAATATCTTTATTAAGTATGTCAGAAAACGTAGCAAAATGCTGTGTCAAACAATTGGCCGTAGCAATGCTACTCAGTTCTGCAAAGCGAGTCTGTATCACATCTGATGTGTTACATAAAATATGTCAGCATTTTCCTGGCAATAACAATACAGCAGCTTCTGAAAACCTTAACACGCTGCAAATAAAATATTTGCAATGCACTTGGAATTTTGGTCAATATAGCTGAACACACTCAGCTGTATTCTCACATGTCTCAATCGCCTGAGAAGAGCTCGGAATAAGCCCATCTTTTTAAGGAGTAAACACAGTGCTGAGTCTTACATCTTCTTATATATTTCAGGTATAAAATATATATTTTTTTTTATTTATCTCTATTTATGCGTTCCTACATAAAGGAATACATCCCTTGGGAAGGAGAGTCAGCATAAGATGGAGACACAAAATTCTTTTATGAGACTTGAAAATTGCTGTGATTAATCAAGCTAAGAAAGAAATCATAAAGACTGCGAAAAAGATGGATGGTTCATAGATACTAGGAAAAATTTTTTTCCCATGAGGGTGGTAAGGCACTGGCACAGGCTGCCCAGAGAAGTCATGGATGCCCCATCCTTGGAGGTGATCAAGGTCAGGTTGGATGGGGCTTTGAGCAGTGTAATCCAGTGGAAGGCGTCTCTGCCCATGGCAGGGGGTTGGAACTGGATGATCCCTAAGGTCTGTTTCAACCCAAACCATTCTATGATTCTTTGAGTTTCTTTCAGGTTGGATGGGGCTTTTAAGTAACATGATCCAGTGGAAGATGCCCCTGCCCATGGCAGAAGGATTGGAACTGGATTATCTTTAAGGTCCCTTCCCACCCAACCTACCCAAACTATTCTGTGATTCTATTCTATGATTCTCATGATTCATATAAGGACAGGAAGGAAAACATAGTGAGGAGATGTGGAAATGGTAAGGAAAAAAAAAGCAGAGGAGGACTTTTAAATAAGACATAGTACTGCCTGGAGTCAGAGAAGAGTAGCAGGAGCCAGAAATGCAGTCTCAGAGTTCATCAAATATGTGATTTCTGCCTGAAAATTTGTTCAGTTGGGGCATGTGTTGCTGTCTGTTACCAGGTTTTTTTTAATTCATGCATTGCTGCACGCCCATCAGCACTCATCTCTGCAGCATACTTCCACCAAACCAGAAGCTGCTGTCAGCACTTAGGTGGATGGAGAAACCCTCCAACTTAAACCAAGCACTGACCAGCAGAGGTGGCTGCATGTGACTTCTTATCACCCAACTCTATGGGACATTTCCACTTAACACCATTGTTCCCATGGACTTGAGCGGTGCCAGGATTTCACCTCCTGTTATTTCAGGGTCTGAGCTGCACTGGCTCTTCCTGAACCACACAGAGATGCTGACTCCTCACTGCCGAGCTCTGAGCAGAAACGTCCTCCCTCAAACACACATCATAGAATCATAGAATGAGCTGGGTTGGAAGGGACTTCTNCGGTGCCAGGATTTCACCTCCTGTCATTTCAGGGTCTGAGCTGTGCTGGCTCTTCGTGAACCACACAGAGATGTTGACTCCTCACTGCTGAGCTCTGAGCAGAGACCTCCTCCCTCAAACACACATCACAGAATCATAGAATGAGCTGGGTTGGAAGGGACCTCTAAACTCATCCAGTTCCAAACCCCCTGCCATGGACAGGTACACCTTACACTCCATCAGGATGCTCAAAGCCCCATCCAACCTGGCCTGGAACACTTCCAGCGATGGGGGATCCACAGCTTGTCTGGGCAACCTGTGCCACTGCTTCACTACTCACACAGGAAAAGATTTCTTCCAATCATCAACATCTCCTCTCTTCCAGCTTAAAACCATTTGCCCTCATCCTATCGCGGCCCTTCCTGACAAAGAGCCTGCCCACAGCTTTTCTGTAGGCTCCCCTCCAGCCTCACTTGTCTCACAGCCTGAGAGTTTCTCCTGTCCATCAGCTCAATGCCCAACAGAGATGCTGCACTGTCAGTAAAAAACCCTCTGGCACAGCAAAAAAAATCAAGAACAAAATTCAACTTAACCTGAAAAGGACCACACAGGCACACGGCACTGATTCCGCAGTGATTCAGGTTGAACTCAGCATTTCATTTAAGTCAAGAAATGGCAAGAATTTACAACTTTTCACACCATGATATTCCTCAGGGTTGGAGCTAGATGATCTTTAAGGTCCCTTGCAACTCCAACATTCTATGCTCCTATGATCCTAAGATTGTCACACACACAAGGCTGAGCTAAAGCAATTGATAAAGGAAGAGCTGTGTTTACATCCAGTCCTGTGATGCTCAAGACCCACAGCACCGACAAGAGCAGGACTGGGTTGATGGCTGTACCGTGTTTCAGATACCTCTGAAGAGCTGGACACAAGCAGAAACAAAGCACTTGCTTTTTGGCAAGTGCAGTCATCCCTGGAGAGCACTTTTGAAAGGCTTAGGAAGTCTTTTGATTAGAAGGGAAATTGGAAATCCTACCTACAGATCCTAGCACATAACAAGCAAAAACCTGCTGTCATCCAAACTACCCATTTAATCTTTTTCTACTGCTCTACCAGAAAATGAGCTACACAGAAACCAGATCACAGAGAAGGAAGAACAGAAAGGGCTGTTAGCGTGGTCTCACTATCACCTCCACGGGCGCTCCCTGCTTCAGGAAATTCTAGCCTTGTCCAAGCCCACAACAGAGAAACCGCCACACTAACCTGTTTTAACTGTGATTTCTCTTTAGAGATTGCATGGCTGAGTTCTGATTTTGATGCATCTCGACACCTATCAAGGCTCCCAATCCCAGAGTACTGCAAGGTGCCTTTCCCATCCTTTCCATCTCTGCTTCTCTGAAAAACTGCATCAGACGAGGACCTAGCCCCAAGCCCAACAGCTTAAATTAGTCAGAACACCCAGACAAGGATGATATCCACACACATTTGGTGGTAAACATTGTTAGTACTCCTTTACTACTACTATAAATAAGAAATTAAAAAAAAACTAGAAAGCTGGTCCAGTCTTGAGCCACAACAGCCTGAGAGCCTGACCCTTCTCACCAGGTCCTCCACCTGCAAGTCTCTGCAGCGTGAGGAACAGCACCCACACTACAGAGAGGCTGGCAAGTTAGTAAATCATCTTGTACAAAGGGAAGAGTGGTTTCCAGGCCTGTTTGTAGCATCCTGGGCAGAGACCCAGCTCATCCTGGGATCTGGTAGACCAGGTGAGGACAGCAGTGGGTTCTAGAAGCAAAGAAACCAGGTTTGAGGAGGCAAAGCTTTCTAGGAGCAGGAAGTCTGGGAGATCTGGCAGGCCCACTGGACAGGTAAATCTGTTTTACTTACATTATTTAGGGTCTGCCCCTAAAACTTCCTTGGCCCTGCCTTGTCTAACACTGGCCCTGCCAGAGACACTAATTTTCCCTGCCCCATCTGTTTGGATTTGCTCACTTACTAATTTATACTATGTCTAGCTCCATGGTGGCTAAGCATTTTAATCACAGTGATTAACACACTGAGCAAGAACAAAACAAAAATGGTTAATCAAAGGCTATTAGCAGTGTTTGAATGTCTAGCCGCTGCTTTCACACACAAATGCTGGTTAACGATCATCTCCCCATAAGATCCATACGGTAAGTACTGCAGTTTGCCACAACCACATCAGGGATTTTGACCCATTTGGCACCAGGAGAATACAATGCGCTTCTGCAGGAAACACTCGTGTTTTTTTAGCCTGCCTGAAGTGCTCGATGCCATGAGCAAGAGAAAAACCTCATGAGAACAAGCATGCTCTGCGTCAGAACACCAGTGCACTGGAGGTGCAACCAACACTGTGATGGACCCAACTCTGTGTGCCTCCAAGATAAAGACGACCCTTGAGAAGTAGGACAGATTTACAGCGAGAAATACCAAGAATTGTCATTATTTCACAGAATCACCGGGTTGGAAGAGACCCATTGGATCATCGAGTCCAACCATTCCCACCAAACACTAAACCATGTCCCTCAGGACCTCGTCTACTCGTAACTTAAACACCTCCAGGGAAGGTGAATCAACCACCTCCCTGGGCAGCATATTCCAGTGCCTAATGACCCTTTCCGTAAAAAACTTCTTCCTAATATCCAACCTAAACCTCCCCTGGCGGAGCTTGAGGCCATTCCCCCTTGTCCTGTCCCCTGACACCTGGGAGAAGAGGCCAGCTCCCTCCTCTCTACAACCTCCCTTCAGGTATTTGTAGAGAGCAATGAGGTCTCCCCTCAGCCTCCTCTTCTCCAGGCTAAACAGCCCCAGCTCTCTCAGCCGCTCCTCATAAGGCCTGTTCTCGAGCCCCTTCACCAGTTTCGTTGCTCTTCTCTGGACACTCTCCAGAGCGTCAACATCCTTCTTGTGCTGAGGGGCCCAGAACTGGACACAGTATTCAAGGAGCGGTCTCACCAGTGCCGAGTACAGAGGGAGAATAACCTCCCTGGACCTGCTGGTCACACCGTTTCTGATACAAGCCAGGATGCCATTGGCCTTCTTGGCCACCTGGGCACATTGCTGGCACATGTTCAGCCGGCTGTTGACCAACACCCCCAGGTCCCTCTCCTCCTGGCAGCTCTCCAAACAGACCTCTCCCAGTTTGTATCTCTGCATAGGGTTGTTGTGCCCCAGGTGCAGGACTCGGCATTTGGCTGTGTTAAACCTCATGCCGTTAGACTCAGCCTGTTCAGGTCCCTTTGCAGAGCCTCCCTACCCTCTCCTAGTGTTCGCCACAGGAGTTTTGTTTATACAAGTACAAATGGAGTTTAGTGTTAACACAAGCCTGGGCTTGCTCCTACAACCACCACTATGGAGCTCCAAGGTGCAGTGCTCACCACCTCCAAAATTACTGGTGCCATCAAAACGGATATCAGTGTCCAACCAGGAACCAGAGCTCCATGGGTGAAGCAATGTACATACAAAGAACCCAGGTGCAGGCTTAAGGATCACTCATACATGCCAGGCAGAAGGATCACAAGGAAGCGAGGGGATGCCCTAACAGAGTCATGGAATGGTTTGGGTTGGATGGGACCTTAACGCTCATCCAGTTCCAATCCCCTGCCATGGGCAGGGACACCTTCTTCTGAATCCAGTTGCTCAAAGTCCCATCCAAACTGGCCTTGAATACCTCCGGGGCAGCCACAGCTTCCCTGGGCAACCTGGACCAATAACCTCCCCACTCTCAAAGCAAAAGTTTTCACAAAAAGAGTCGCAAAAGTCAGAAGCCACAAAAAGAATTCCTAAAATACCTGGACGAAGTACTAACTTGGAAAGCCCAAGTCTCTTAAGAATGAGTTACTTGGGCAGGGAAAGCATGTCTTATCTGTGTTTGTAA
>WAAB01003440.1:145864-187280 GCA_013389865.1 Piaya cayana | reverse complement strand
GTCTCTCAGACCTGGATCAAAGAATTAATTCAGCATCTTCAGGTGGTATTTTCAAACACCTGAAATTAGTGTCCCCCCATACCTTGCTGAAGGGTGATCAAATCTCTTTGCCACAAAGACATCCCAGACAATTTGGTGGGAATTTGGAGTTAGTGGTCTTACAGACCCAATCACAAGCCATGCCCTTGCAATAAATCCAAGCAGATGCGTTGCACAGCCTTTACCCGAACTGGAGAGCAATGTGAACATGTTCTTCTAGACAGAGCTGGAGGAAGAAATATAATTCAGAGAGCAGCTGGTAGCCTTTCTGCTTGCAATGAGTTTCTCAATTCCATGAGAAAAACTAACTCACAGGATATTTTTTTCTCCACTATGCATCAGGAAATGAAAGTCTGGCAAACACCAGCTCTCCTTCACCTGCACGCTCCACATCACTCTCACCTCCAGGCACCACTGAAGGTAATGGTGAATTCAGGACTGTGACATTGCTACTCTTGTTTCAGCCAAACTGGCAGCCACCATGGCCTCGCTGATGTTCTCTCCATCCCTCAGGCTGCACAGCACAGACTCCTGGCTCAAGGAAAAGTGTTTTTAATATGGATAATATTAGTCAACATATCATATGCTTGATATTTTGGGGGTTTGATTGTTGCTGCAAGTCACTAAATATCACTTAAGAATGTGTAATTCCCTGGGGAAAGCTGATAGCTGGGAGGAAGGACTATTTCTTTTTATATTTTTGGCATATGATTGAGCTTGATTCCTTGAAAAGTTAAATTCACACTTTCTCTCTCTTTCTCTTTTTAAGATTCCGAGTCATCAACAGCTACACCTGGTAAGAAACCTTTAATTTACATGACAGAACTGCATTGATTTTTTTTTCTGATAATTTCTTCTTCCCTTTTCCTGTGTGTAGTTTTCTCACAGTGTATAATGACCTTTCATTCAGCCCAATGAAATGAAAGACGCTGTCTTAACAGGCAAGAAAATGAGACAACTCTGGTTTTGAGTCACAAATTTGCGTATATTCTAAACCACAACATTTAACATGACAGAGGTGTAGCCAGCACTGAAAGGGATTATGGTTGTTCAGCTAGCACCTGTTGGACCCCTCTAACACCTTAAGCATTTGGTGTGACTTTGCTTACTAACAAATTCACAGTGCCTGAGTACGAGAGTGCTCCAGCACAGCAGAGTCCTGTCATGTGCAGCTTTGTGTCCCTCCATGACTGCACAACCTCCAAAGCATTAACAAAACCACTGTACCTCTCACCACAGGTATCTCTCCTGCAGACAGCACACACCTCTCCATGCATGCAGGCTCTGTCCCTGCCACAGGACCCAGCAACTCACCACGCAACAGCACTGCTCCCCTCACCACACCCACTCCCATTGCCTTCAAGAATGCTTCATCAGGTTTGCTGTCTTCCTTGAGGTGCTACTCACTAGTCTCTGAACCGTAGGGGAAAACTAGCTAATTCATCCTCATAGTAGACGTTTCCAGCTTATGGTTCACCAAATAGAAGAGATATCTGCAATTTGGCATAGTGCCAATACCAGATATATTTCTGGGGTCTGGTATGTGGTGGCCAAGTCTTGTAGCCAGCATAGTGCTATCAAAATGCCACCTGCTGTCAACAAGGCTGTTGCCAAAGGAAAAGCAATACGAATGGACCTAAAAGAGAATGGAGAAGCCTGTCAGTGGTTTATAAGCAGGGAGATACAGTAAGTAATACAGTGAGTAAGGTATGTGATTTAGCAAACAAAAGCTACTGGACTGCTTGTTTCTGAAAGAGTACAAGTACTATTCCTGACAGGGTGTACTGTAAGAATGTGACAAAATGATTTAGTTTTTCCCAGTTCATGACATCTTAATGTTGATTCTGTCCTGCATTATGCCTCAATAATGACAAAAATAATGAATTTTACACTGTAAAATTCAACAGATGGCATATTTCTAGAAGATTGCTTTCTTTTAAAATATGCAGTTTCTGTTTTATTGAATGTATTAACAAGTTCTTTTTATTTCAGTACTCTTCTCTAAATTGCAAATATCTCAGAATTAAAAAAAAAAATCAGAGAAGGGCTGTAGTATAGGACTTTTCTGATGATGTAGCTAGATGAAACAATTAATTTTAGTTTTAATGATGATTTGTTGTTTATCTCCTTACAGATGATTACAATTCAACATCCTTGCACAGCACCATCTCACCAGTCAGCATGCCAGCAAACACTGGAACCATCCCCTCTTACACAATCGGTGACAAACTTGCACACAGTTATCACAGTTATGATACAGCAAGCACAGAAAATGTGTTAGAAATAATTAGTTCTGAATTTCTTTTCTGTAAATAAGCATACAAATTAGGCCTACAAATGCATTAAACTTAAGGGTGTTTTTAGCATTCTTATTAATATTTAATGACTAATATTAAAGATATTAAATTTGCTACTTGTCAAGCAACTAAAAAATAGAAATTATTTCCACACAGTGGTATAGTAGGAGGGTAAATTTCTCAATCATTGTGTCAGTACTCCACTTGATATTCACAGAAATCTGTCCAAGCAGAAAGATCATCTAGTCCAACTCCCCTGCAGGAACAGGGACATATTGAACTAGATCAGGTTGTTCAGAGCCCCATCCAGCTTAAACTCGAATGTTTCCAGTGATGGGGCCTCCACTACATCCCTGTCAACCTGTCCCAGCGTTTCACTACCCACATTTTACCCAGTCCTTATACCCAGTCTAATTCTACATTCCCCTAGTTTAAAACCACTGCTCCTTGTCCTTCCACAACAGACTTTGCCAAAAAGTCTGTCCCAGTCTATCCTATAGGCCCACTTTAAGTACTGGAAGCTATACATCTAGAGATCTATGAGCTTCTACTTTTTCCAGTGGCTTTCCTTTTGTTTCACTCAGCAGTACTATTTTCTTTGGATCTAATATTATTACTCACATTATTATTGCAATTGGGCTGTAAGGAATTACTCAAGTCAGTAAAACACAAGTGTGTACTTGAGCAAATTACATCCAGGACCTGGACTCTTATAATCTTTGTAACTGCCCTTCAAGTAGCTATAGGTTGCTGTCAGCTCTTTGACTGAGCTTAGCTTTCACTTGTGGATTATCTGCCTCTAACCATCTTAGTAAAACTCTGCTGGACCCTCTCCGTTTACACTCTCACTACAGGCAATCTCTTTTGGTAATACTTACACCTTAGTATATTTTAAGTAATGGTTTTCAGGATTAAGTTCTTTGCTCAAGCTTCTGTGCAGGTTTTCTGAATAACAGATCATAACTTCTTCTGAGTGTTTAATGCTAAAACAGTTGTAAACCAATCTGTACCTTTGCATAAATCTCTTTCTAAAGGAAAGAATAGCTATGCAAAAGAAGATAAATTTTGTTAATTTAGTGACATTGGATACTGTTCAGTTAGCTGTTCCACATTGTACGTAAGCTGAGAAAACACAATACCTTATCATATAGCTATAAGAATGTGGTATTCTGAAATCACAGAATCATAAAATCATAGAACCTCCAGGTTGGAAAAAACCTCTTGGATAATCAACTCCAAATATTCCTATCTGCTCCTAAAACATGCCCTTGAGCAGCTCGTCCACCCGTCTTTTAAATACCTCCAGGGACAGTGAATCAACCACCTCCATGGGCAGCCTGTTCCAGTGCCCATTAACCCTTTCTGTAAAAAATTTCTTTCTGATATCTAGTCTGAAATTCCCCTGGTTCCCCCCCTTCATGATGACCCTCAAGATCACCTGTTCCATGACTTTCTCAGGCACCGAGGTCAGACTGACAGGTCTGTAGTCTCCTGCATCCTCCCTCTGACCTTTCTTGTAAATGGGTGTAATGTCAGCCAGCCTTCAGTCAAGTGGAACATCCCTAATCAGTCAGGAATGCTGGAAGATGATGGAAAGTGGTTTGGCAAATGCATACATGGGTCCCTCAATAGTCTTGGGTGGATCCCATCTGGCCCAATAGACTTATGAGTATCTAATTGGCCAAGCAAGTCTCTAACCACTTCATCTTGGATCAAGGGAATCATGTAATCATAGAATAGTTTAGGTTGAAAGGGACATTAAAGATCATCTAGTTCCAACCTACCTGCCATGGGCAGGGACATCCCCCTAGATCAGGTTGCCCAAGGTCCCATCCAACCTGGACTTGAACACCTCCAGGGATGGGGCAGCCACAACTTCCCTGGGCACCTGTTCCAATGTCTCACCACTCTCATGGTGAAGAAATTCTTCCTTATATCAAGCCTAAATCTGCCCCTCTCCAGTTTATTTACATTCCCCCTTGTACTACCACTACAAACGTTTGTGAACCGTCCCTCCACAGATTTCTTGTAGATCCGTTTTTAGGTACTGGAAGGTTTTTATAAAATCTCCTTGGAGCCTTCTCTTCTCCAGGCTGAACACACCCAACTCTCTCAGCCTGTCCTCTTATGGGAGGTGCTCCAGCCCTCGGATCCTCTTTGTAGCCCTTCTCTGGGCCTGTTCCATCAGTTCCATATCCTTCTTACATTAAGGATTCAAGAATAGGACAGAGTACTCCAGATGAGGTCTCGCAAGAGTGGAACAGAGGCGCAGAATCATTCACCTTGACCTGCTGGCCACACTTTTGATGCAACCCAGGATACTGTTGGCCTTCTGGGCTGTGAGCACACATTGCCAGTTCATGTCAGGCTTCTTGTCAACCAGCATCCCCAAGCTCCTTTCCACAGGGCAGCTCTCAATCACATCATCCCCGATCCTGGGTATTGCCCCAACCCAGGTGTAGGACCTTGCACTTGGCCTTGTTGAACCTCATAAGGTTCACACAGGCCCACTTCTCCAGCCTGTCCAGGTCCCTCTGGATGACATCTTGTCCTTCCAGTGTGGCAACTGCGCTGCTCAGCTTGGTTTCATCTACAAACTTGCTGAACACGCACTCAATCTAACTGTCTCTAACCTTGAAGATATTAAACAGCACCAGTCCCATTAAGGGACCCCTGAGGGACACCACTTGTCATGGATCTCCATCTGGACTTTGAGCCATTGACCACTACCCTCTGAATACAGCCATCAAACCAATTTCTTATCCACTGAACAGTCCACCCATCAAGTCCATATCTCTCCAATTTAGAGACAAGGATGTTTTGGGGGACTGTGTCAAAGGCTTTACAGGATTCCAGGTAGATCACATCATTCAGTTTATCTGTGTCCACTACTGTGGTTACACCATCATAGAAAGCCATTAAGTTGGCCATACAGGATTTGCCCCTGGTGGAGCCATGCTGACTGCCATTAATCACCTCCATGTCCTCTAGCAGAGCTTCTAGGAGGATCTGTTCCATGATCTTCCCAGGCACAGAAGTGAGACTGACAGGTCAGTAATTCCCAGGGTCATCCTTTCCACCCTTTTCAAAAGTGGGCATAATGTTACCCTTTTCCCATTCACCAGGGACTTCCTCTGCCTGCCTTAACGTTTCAGATATCGTGGAAAGTGTCTTGGAAACCACATCAGCCAGTTCCCTCAGGACTCTGGGATGCATCTCATCAGGTCCCAGAGGATCATACATATGTTCAGGTTCTTCAGGTGGTCATGAACACTATCCTTCTCTACTGTGGGAGAGGGTTTACCTCCCTGGTCACCGTCTTGTTGTCCCATGACACAGGATGGTTGAGGAAAGCAGTTATCAGTGAGGACTAAGGCAAAAATGTTAAGTACCTCAGCCTTCTCGTCTTTTGATACAAGGTCAAAATTTCCAGCCATCAGTGGGGGTACATTCTCTTTAACCTCCCTCTTCTGATTGATGTACCTATAGAAGCCCTTCCTGTTGGTCTTCACTTCCCTTGCCAAGTTCAGCTCCAGCTACGCTTTGGTCTTTCTGACTTCATCCCTACACAACTGTGCAGTGTCCCTATACATGTCCCAGGTGCCCTGTCTGTGCTTGCAGTGCCTGTGCAGTTCCCTCTTCTTCTTTAGTTTAACCAGCAGGTCTCGACTCAGTCACACTGGTCTCTTCCCTTCCCTGCCTGATTTCCTACATATGGGGACTAAGCAGTCTTGTGCTTTATGGAAAACATCCTTAAATATTTTCCAGCTCTGTTCCACTTCCTTGTCTCAGATGGCTATGTCCAAGTGGATCCTATTGAGTAACTCCCTGAAGAGCTGCAAGTCTGTTTTCCTGAAATTTAGGGTCTCGACTATACTCTTCGCTTGTCCCATATTCTTCTGGACCTTGAACTCCACCAGTGTGTGATTGCTGCAGCCCAGGCTGCCTCCAATCCTAATGTCACTGATGAGTTCGCTTGTATCGGTGGTCATAAGGTCAAGAAATTATCTTCAATGCACTCCAGGAATCTCCTGGATTGCCTACATCTTGCCATGCTACTTTTCCCGCATTTATCAGGGTGGTTGAAGTCCCCAAGTATGATGAGAGCTTGTGAGCATGAAGCCTCCTGCAGCTGGAGGAAGAAGCCTTTGTTGGTTGACTCTCCTGGATTGGGTGACCTGTAGTATACACCAACCACAAGGTTTCCGTTGGCTCCTCTGTCTTTAATTCTGACCCACAAGCTTCCAACCTGTTTGTGGCTACTCTCCAATGACAGCTCTTCACATTCTATCCCTTTCCCAAGACAGAGAGCAACACTTCCACCCCTCCTTCCTGATCAGTCCCTTCTGAACAGCCTGTAGCTGTCGATAGCCACACTCCAGTCATGGGATTCATCCCACCAAGTTTCCATGATGGCAACTAGATCATAGCTTTCTAATAGTGCAGTAGCTGTAAGCTCCTCCTCCTCATTACCCAAGCTTGGTGTGTTTGTATAGAGGCACTTTAGCTGGGCTGCCAGTTGCATAACATTCTTAGTAGAACCTTTATTACCTCTAAGGTGTTTTGGAGAAGTATCCTTGTGTAGCTTTGTATGCAGAAATGCTATTAATAACTAGTTTGATTTGTAGTCAGTGGTGTCATTGGAAAATGAAGAAAGACACATGATCCCTAAAACAATGAATTAAAAAGGGCTGTTATATGTAGCTGATTTCCTTTTAAAATGTGAGTGCAGTACAAAATACAATTGCTTTTACTGAATATATTGGATGAAGAGTTTGGGGCAGTATCAACCACCCTCCTCCAATTTTCTGTGAAAAAAACATTAATCCAACCTGCTGAGCTATATTTTCATTTTGTTTTCTTTTCTTACAGAACCTGCACCAGAAACAACTGTAGCTCCTTGTGGTAAGAACCAAACCCCTTATTTTTCTTGGTCCTGAAATTTTACCAAATCAGTAAACTAAAAAACTGATAAGTAAAATTATCAGTTAGTTACTTGTGTTATTTTCCAATTCTGGAAGAGTAGGATTATAATTATTAGCCTTTCTGGTCTTCTCATCTCTGTTTACAGTTCTGTTGAATTGCCCTGCTGATGATATCTAAGCTGCTGATACCAGGGCTGCAGAAAAGATGTCTTCATTCTACTAGGCTCCTTCTAATTTGTCATGCTAATAATCAGATGCTGCAAACCACAGTTCATAAGTAGGGTAAAACCGATGTTTGGACACTGGTTTGTCTTTCTTCAGATATAGAGACATCTCCTTTCTTATTTTCAGGCATAAACTGTAGTGTAGCCACTATTTACTAGATGATTATGGAATAGTTGGAATAAGGAAATCTGAAATTTCTTTTCAAAAAATGATTCAATGTGTCAAAACAAGGTATTTCACTTCGAACTGACATTTTTAAATTAAAGAAAGTCTGGTTATGAAATATTCATCTTTTTAATTCTTCAGTTCTCCTAACTGGAGAATTATTTAAAAGACTATTTCCCTGAGGAAATTTCTGTTTTGACTAAACAGTTTTTCAAAGTAAAAGACAAACAAAAATTGAAATTGAATAAGGAACATAGGATTTTGTTATATTTTGTGATTCTTAAAGTGCATATGGTAGTGTCATAAAAAATTTAATGGTTCTTTAAAATTGTCATAAAATCTCTTACTGCTACTTTTTCTTTCTCTTTTAGATGTTGTTTCTCCCAGCAATATAGCAAGTGTAAAAGATGAGAAAAACATGGCTGAAGTTACACTGGAAAATCTCAGAAAAAACAGAGAATATGTTATTTTGAAGCCTGATGGGAACTTAAGTGTATATTCCAGCAACAATACAATAAAACTTCAGAGATGCATGCGATATACAGTTAGAACTGATAAATGCAAAGATAATTATATTATTATTCCACCTGGTAGGTGTAGAAAGGCTCTAGAAAGGTTTTAGTATTTTTCTGTTTATTTGGTTTGGCGCTCTTTTGACATGCATTAATTCAGATTTCCTGGATTTCTTAGACTATTCTTGTCTCTTTTCAGAGAATCAGATGAAAAGGTTTTCATACTTTGTGCTTGGTTTCAAAGATATTTTGTGTTTTGAAGTTGCAGCTTAAAATCTCTCAATATTTTCTTGAACTAGGATGTAAAGAAATGTATGTTTCTCATTGTAAAGTAAAACAGGGGACTTGACATAGGCTGTCTGTTGCATAGTTAGCAACAACAAGACCAACCAGCACCAGAAATCTACTCTTTACAATGGATGGTTTACTCACTAAAGAGATGGTTGGATTAAAATTTCGTTTATTATTTGAATGCCAGCATTGTCTTTATCTCATGTAGGCTTTTTCAATTTTTATTTTCCATTTCATGTTAAATTCTTTGTATTTTATTCTGTGCTAATTGTATCTTCATATTTACAGAACAAGTAAAGAGTATATAAGAACAAAATACTACTTAAAGTATCAATATAGCCAATGTCACAGTGATACATAATATTAATCCTTTACAGAGATCAGTACAAATCCTTTCAAAGTTGAGAATCAAACAAGCAAATCTGCAAAAATATGTTTGGAAAAATCATTGGACTGTGCTAATGTGACCGTTAGCTGCAAACGTAAGATATTTGAAAAGTTGATTAACTGTCTGTCTGTCTGTCTGTTTTTAAAGGCAATGTTAATGTTGACTTTCAATGAGATACTGGCAGATTTTTACGTTAATTGTGCCAGTTTGAGGGGGAGGCAGCTATTCAGAATTTCTGGGATCTCCAAGCTGTGGACTACTGCTCCTAGCTTATTTCCTGGGTTTACCAGCCTCACAAGTTGCACTCTTCTGAGGATTTTTGAGGTCCTACTTGGTAGTCTTATGGGGAGCCAAGAGTCTGGAAATCCTGAACTCTGTGGGTCTGCTGTGAGCTGATCCTTTGCAGACTACCAGGGCAGCTGGCTCTGAAGGCTCGTGGAGGGGGGAGAGTCCATGCTCTCTGGGCTTCGTGGTGGCCAGCCTAAGGAGTCAGCAGCCAGTGTAGTAGGAAGATATGGATAAAGGTTGTCCTCATGTATCCCAGAAAAATGCACTATGAATGTCCAGGGCTGCACATTTCATGTTTCAGGGAGCTGAAGAGCTAAGAAACCACTCCAAAGTCCTACCAGATTCCCATGAAATCTTTTGGTTGTACACTTTTCTGTTTGGAATATTATGATAGTTTATTACAAATTATATTGAATAAATAAGATAGAGAAAATCCCAGTTAAAATGGTAGCATATGCTTTTGGAGCTGTACAAAATATTGCTGACTCTTTTTGTGTCCACACCTTCATCAGACATTACAGAAATAATTCAAGATTGTAAAGACCTGCACCATTTACAACCCAACCATATGTACAAATGCACTGGTACTGTACATTTGTTTGAAAAAAACGTCGTCAAGCAGGACTTCACTATAGAAACAGATTATAAGGGTAAGTGTAATATTTATTTTTGCTTTGTGTTACACATATTTCTGGAAAACCCAACTATGAATCCCACTATCTCAATTTCCTGGGGCTGAAGGTGTATTCTGAGCAGCATGCTCAGCTACTCTCAGGTTTTCCTCCACCTCCTCCTGCCTGGTCTCCTGCCCATGTGGTTGTCCTTTGACTGCAATAACAGACTTCCTTTTCCTCTCCAGCCCCAGTCTTAGTCTTCCGATTTGATGCCTTCCTCTGCTTCTCAGAGATTATAATTATTTTGTGGATGAGTACATGGCCAAATGTAAGGAAGTTTGAATGAAGACCAAAAAAAACTCAAACAAAACACAGGTCTAGTAAAAAACAGGTGTTAGATTCTCAATTTGATGAAAGATGTGATAGATTAATTGCAAAGAATGTCTGCAGATAAAATAATGTGGTCTTCCAAAATATTGTCCTTAGAAACGTCTTAGTCTGTTTTTCTGAATGAAAAGGCAAATCAACCTAAATCAAGTAACATACAAAGAAAAATATAGGCATGTTTAAAGTCTCTTGAAACTGTAAGGAAATAAAAGAAAAAGTATAATATTTTGAAATGCTGGACAATTTTACTAATAGGTTATATTGCTGTATTTACCTTGTCCTGAATTAATTACATGTATGAAATTACTCTAATATGATGCTGTTACCTACACTCAGTTTATACTTACATAAATTTCTTAGAATAAAGTAGACTATGAAAAATATTACATGCTGCTGGTATCTTGCTTTAGTACCCAATGAAATTTAATTTAATCAAAATAGGCAAAAATAAGAATATTTTGCTTTTTCATTCAAATATTTCCTTCCATCCTCCCACCCCCTCACCCCCCCCACCATTCTTTTTCTTTTATGACAGCTCCAGGAGCACCAGAAAACCTTACAGCAAATAGTAGTACCATAACTGTATCTGTTACATGGAAGAAACCTAGTGATATTTTGAAGCGTCCGATTCATGGCTATGAGGTGAAATGCAATGGCAAAGGTAAGCAGATGCCCCTTCAGTATTGAATAATTCATTGCATATTTTAATATTTACAGAGCACCTAGCATGATGCACTGTCAAAGCTATCTCTTCAAACTGTGCAGAATTTTTTTTCAGAAATGTTTAAATTTCTTTCCTTTGAGGTTGTTCCCGTTGAACTGTGTGTGTGTGCATTCAGTCTACCATTTCAGGACATGGAAAAATAGCCGGCGGGGGAGAAAACCGGCTTGGTTGAGTAGAGAGATCTCTAGGGACATCAGGGAGAAGAGAAATATTTATAGGCTATGGAAGAGGGGGCAGGCCTCTTGGGTGGACTACAGGAGGGAAGTCACATTGTGTANAAAAATATTACATGCTGCTGGTATCTTGCTTTAGTACCCAATGAAATTTAATTTAATCAAAATAGGCAAAAATAAGAATATTTTGCTTTTTCATTCAAATATTTCCTTCCATCCTCCCACCCCCTCACCCCCCCCACCATTCTTTTTCTTTTATGACAGCTCCAGGAGCACCAGAAAACCTTACAGCAAATAGTAGTACCATAACTGTATCTGTTACATGGAAGAAACCTAGTGATATTTTGAAGCGTCCGATTCATGGCTATGAGGTGAAATGCAATGGCAAAGGTAAGCAGATGCCCCTTCAGTATTGAATAATTCATTGCATATTTTAATATTTACAGAGCACCTAGCATGATGCACTGTCAAAGCTATCTCTTCAAACTGTGCAGAATTTTTTTTCAGAAATGTTTAAATTTCTTTCCTTTGAGGTTGTTCCCGTTGAACTGTGTGTGTGTGCATTCAGTCTACCATTTCAGGACATGGCTCTGGCACACTTCAGTTCTTGTCCTTCTTGTATTAAGAATAAATGGGCAAGATCATTAGCTGCCTGATCAGTTTGTAACATCATCCTCTGTCTCAGAAAATGCTGCTCCAGCTGGTTAATATATTCTCTGAGAAGACAGGAACCTGCCTTTTGAGTAACAACAATGTGTGCAAAAGTCAGGGATCCTAAGTGGTAGTATTGCACAGTCATGTTTAGAAAGGTAAGCCAGATGCTTCTCTTCTACTAAACCATCACTACTTGCAGATATAGTGGTTTAGGCCACCTTGTATTTCGGTGGATATGTCTGAATCGATCATACTGGGATCACATTTTCCAGGTGTGATCTTTTCTTCATAACAATGACTGGAAAATGAAGAGTCTGATACATGGTTCCAGGAACTGTATGTCAGGTTTAAGATAGTCTTGGGTTAATTAATTCTTTCTGTTCACATACTGCATGTTTCGTAAAACCGGACTGCCCCAAGAACTGAAAGCTGTCATACTCATAAGCTCCCCAGCTACAAATAATCTCTCCCATTCTCCATGGTGTGTGTTTGATCACTACCCAAAAGTGTGACAGCCCCATGCACCAGTGTCTGTGGCTGGTCTGGCTTGGTGAGTGCAGGGAACTTATGTACAATGCTGGGATGCATGACTGAAGTAGCCAGAAGGAAACATAGAAAGGCCATTTCTCCCCAGTTCCCCAAGCCACAAAAGCCCTACCTGAAGTGTGGGTAATAGCTTCTCTCACGTTGATTCTCATGGAATTCCTTTATGTCCAGCTTGCCACTACCAGAAGCACATGATGTCTCTTGTGTCATATCAGAACAGACTTGCGCAGTGCATGGAGTGACTTTAACACCTGTCTACTAACACCTTCCCAAACTGAATGCAGAAGAAATTATCAACCTCTCTTAACCAATGCGCTTTAAGTTAGTATTTAATTACATCCATTAAAATGACATGCTGAGAAAGTAAAAACAGAACAAAACCTTAACTTTCTACCATTTTTACTCGACAATGTATTTCTTCATCTTCCTGAGCCTTCACTTAGCATTAGTAAGCATGACAAACCAACCAAGTACAAGGTAATTAAAATACAAGTACGTGGCAGTTGTTTTGTGTAGTTCTGATGAAGTGTAGGAATTCTAGTGCTTCTAACAGAAATTTAATAAGTTTCATTAATTAACTTAGTTTTTCTTTTTTTTTTTCCTGAAGAGGCAGAATTAGTCAGTACAACTAGCTATACATGTGATGGATTAAAACCTTATACCAAAGGCTCTGTATCTGTGACTCCATATGTGAATAGCAAATATAAGAATGAAAGAATTGTGGGAGAAATAAGAAGATGCAATTTTACAACAAAATCAGCAGGTAAGTTCCTTGGTTCTTAACTGTTATGAACAAAGCTGATACTAACACAGGGAATGTGTTCTTTCTTATTGTACATTATATTGTATATATGTTATTATGATTAGCCAAGGAACATTAAAATAATTTTATTGACACTTGTATCATTAGTGTTTCTTTTTTACTACTTGATAGTAACCTATTTTTATTATTCATGCAGTATTACTATTCTTCATATTTGTACTAATTTTTTATTAAAAAATTGAATTTATTTGAAATCTTTGATAAGATTTTAGGAGGCATCATGTCCCAATCTAAGGAAAAGATTCAAATTAAACATAAGGAGAATGAAAAATTTCCTTTTTTTCTTTGTGGCATGAAAACTACAAAGACATGGAAAATGTACCTTCTGTTCTGTCATTGCCTGTTTGCTCAAAGCAGATCTACAGGCTACAGCAATACTGATGTCTATAGTAGCTTTTACTTTGTATTTACACATACACAGTTGGCTTCTACAATTCCACATTAGGTCAAAGCCCAACCTGCACCAACCTTTGTGCTGTCAGGAAGGCCATGCACCTTTTTGGGGCTATCCTTTCAAGGGCTTCCTTCTGTCATCTCGATTCTTTGTTTGCTGTATGTGTTCAAGTGATAGAACTACTAGAAAAGCTACAAAAAGCAAACCCTCAACCACAACACTTTGCAGATGTTTTTCTGACACATACAAGGCATAATAGAGACACAGACCTTTCTATTTTTGGGGGCTATTTTACCTCTTTTAAAATCTTCAGATATAGAGCTTCATACTATTTTAATTCCTTCTTTGTGGGGAAAAATCCCAAACCACCCCAAAGAAAACCACCCAAACCTTCCATGTTTATCTAATTTCTTCCAGTACTTTTTTAGCCCTAGTTTCACTATCTCCAGACTTGATTAATACAGAGATACACCTATAGGGAAACTATGATGGTTTACACTTAGTAAGATACTAAATGTTTCCTTTAAATTCATTGAATAAGCTAAAGGCATTTTATTAGCGAAAAATAAAATATTATTTCTCTGTTAGTGAAGTAATGGTAAAGTGCAGATTTTTTTTCCCTAATAGCAGGAATAATTAAATCTTTATTGCTTTTAAAACTCCCAAGAAGTATGCAGAAATGGATATATAAGAACATTGAATCTGGTCGTTGTTTTTACTTCATGAGTTTTTGTAGACCCTTGGGAAGTACAGGGGCCTCTGGCAGACTGTTGTTTTGAATTTGAATCCTATATTTCTGTGGCATATACAGAGCTTTGTATCCATTTTAAAGACAATTCATGAAAATATCAGAATTTATTACTTGGGGTCATTGATCTAACAAATTTTAGCTTATAGTTGAAGAGTACATGATAAAAATTACCACCTGAAGTCTCATGGGGAAAAAAAAAGCTTATAAATTAATTGATTGATACTGTAAAACATTTGATGCCAGAGAACTGGAACAGAAATTGAAAAGTGTCTTTAATTTTTAGATAGACCTTGTTTAAGCAAGGTCATGATTTTTCTCTTTATGATAATCTAATTTGAACATGCTGTATTTTGGAGCTGCTGATATTTTAATAACTCATGAAGATTGCAGTCCACAGTATAAGTTTATGGGTCAATATATTTATGGGTCACAATCTCAGTTCCTGGGTTTTTTTTGAGAAAATAACCAGCCAGTTTCCTTCATAAATTAATTATATTTATTAAGCCTTCTCCAGCTTTTACAACAGCTGATAGTATGATCAAGCAGACTGGAGAAGTTTTATGGCTTCCTGAACAAGACATCGTATCAGTGGAGCACAAATCCTTGGAAGCAGAAAAAGTCTTACTTTCTGTAAAATATATTCCAATCTTCAACAAACGCATTGCTTCCAGAAACGTTTGCTTTTTCCTCATCACAGATCTTTCAGTAGTACACTGAATAAGAATCTAATGAATCTGCCTTGTGGATGTAAACAAGCAGAGACATCGTAAATGCGCAGGCATCCAAGTAAAATATCCTGACACTCCCCACATGGGATATTTGATTTGCTCATGAAGCCTCACACATCTTAGCTCTTTTTTCTTTTCCAGTATGCCAGCTTGCAAATTGAAGTGATAGTAAAGCAAACTTCCATGGTCATGTTCCAGTGAAATGTGGCTAATGGAACTCCCTTGCACAGAACGCTACTTTCTTTCTGGAAGATTTTCAAGCTCTCAATGGCAGGTCCCCCAGCTGTGCCTGTGATCTGAAACCCATTTGCTACAACATACAAAATTAGAGTTACAAAACACAAATTAGATCTAGTAGATTCCTTATCATCAAGTTTGTGGTTTTAGGTCAGTTTTAAGACAATGTGATATTTAAGTAAGAGGATACTATTCCAAATATTAAAATACACAAGCTACTTCTGTTAGGATATTTCATTTACAGAAGTTTTGAAACATACACTTACAGAAAACTGCTTGTTCTCAGTGTCTATCTGTTGTCCCATGTTCTTCAAATAAGAAAGGGATGTCAGATGCAAGAGAGTGTTGCCATCACATTAGCTTTGCAGCTTGAGTGTCAGTAAGGTGTTGACCTTCCCAATATTTTCAGTTCCACTTCACATCTTTTCCAGTTCAGATAAGCCTATGGTTAAATAAAACTTGATTTTATTTACCTTGTTAACTTGGAACTGTAGTTTTTAAAGAGGAAAGTGTATGGAATTATTGAGAAAGAAGATAACAGACAGATGTGAAAATGTATAGCTGTTGAAATGTTTGGTTTGAAATTATGAGAATAGAACCAGTAACACTTCTTCTGTGAACAGAACCAGACCCTGTGAGTGACGTTAATGCAACATTGATAGACGATAATGTGGTAGAAATTACGTGCAAAAGCCGGGGAGTGTATGGAGCAGTGACAGAATTTGTATTGACAAATGAAAATGATGGAAAAACTGAGACCCAAAGAAATAACTGTAGTTTTATAAAAAAAGATCTCTTGTACTTGACGAACTATACATTTTCGGTAAGTAGGCTTAATAAATTAAATATATAAAATATTCCTGTATTTTCATTGGGTAAGCATATCATACTTGATTTTAGGAAAAAAGGCATATATGGTGTCAGATGAGTTAATTTATGGATCTGTAAGCCACGGAAGTAAAGAAACAGCTATTACTTTGGAAATACAATGTAAATATACCTAGTCCCTTGTGTATTATTGCACACATGTTCTAATAATATGAAAAATACAAGCCTTTCACGTGTCCTTACAGAGGCCTTTTACAAGCCAGTCCTTGTTTCCATACAATATATCTCACCATCTGTTCACAAATTTCACTTTCCTGAGGGCCTCCTACTATGTAGTCTTCTTTCAGTCATTTCTCTCTTTTGGGTTTTTTTTGTTTGGAGAACAATATTTCCTCTCAATAAAGTTTAGGTAAGAAAGTAATCAGTAGGAATGATAGAGTTATAATACTTTCAGGAACTGGTTTTACTCGTTTTCCACAGTCTTCACCTCTTTTCTCTGTTTTCCTGAGGAAATGCACTAGCAGAGAACTTGACTAGTCTGGGTTTTGTTCCAAGGTTTGGTCAGTATTTTTCTGACTGGTTCTGCTCAGAAACCTTTGTATTTGCAGAAGAAAAATAAGATCCTGTAGGAGCAGATGCTTGCATTGCTCCCATAGTACAAAACCCCTTCACTTAGGGCACAACAACCCTATGCAGTGCTACAGAAGTCCGGCTCGAAATCTGCCTGGAGGAGAGGGACATGGGGAAGTTGGTTGACAGCCAAGTGAACATGAACCAGCAGTNCCTCTTCTCCCAAGTGACAGGGGACAGGACAAGAGGGAATGGCCTCAAGCTGCACCAGGGGAGTTTCAGACTACATATCAGATTTTTCACAGAAAGGGTCATTGGATACTGGAACAGGCTGCCCATGGAGGTGGTTGAGTCACCTTTCCTGGAGGTGTTTAAAGTGCTAAGGGGCGTGGTTTAGTGATTAATAGGAATGGTTGGACTCGATGATCCGGTGGGTCTCTTCCAACCTAGTTGTTCTGTGATTCTGTGATTCTTAGCTTTTTGTACACCACTTGCAGTGAGCAGTTTCCCTTACAGAAGAAACTGGCCTCTACCTGGCTTTAAACCCTTGCTTCTGCTTCAAACTTGTTATGCCTTGTTTTGGGGAAACAGAGAAAGCCTTATAGCCTTAACTGAAAGAATTCTGGGTCAAGTTACAGAATTTCTGAGACAAACAACCAAGGCACTCATGAGAGCTGGTGGGTGTCATGATTCCCATCTATCTGCACAATGAATTGTTCAGGGAATAAACTGGAGCCTATGCAGCACGCCTTTTGGTTTTGTTGTGTTTGGACCTTGCTGGCTGCATTAGATTAGATTTCTGGTTTTCATTATCTTTGAAGATTCTTTCTTATTTTCTCTGCCACCTCTGCTGCTCCTCCAGATGTTGCCATCTACCATGGCTTTCTTCCTAGGTCCAGAATTCAGAAACCACAAATCCCCGAACACATCAACTTTTTAGAGCAGAAGGTGTGAGCTGGGGAACAGTCCTCTGTCTGGAGTGCTTTTTCTTAAATGATTGGGTAGGTTCAGCAAGAACTGAGCCTGCAGTCAGAAATGATGCTGAAAGCCCTCCTCCTCCTCCCCTTTAGGATGATTTGCAGCAGGAGAATATTACTATTAAAACCACTATTTTTCAATTCTGTTAGTATTCACTACTGTCTAGTATTAAGTCTTTAAGTTTAATCATAGGACTAATTTTTCTTCACAAGAGAAGTGTGAAATAGATCTGATAGAAATTTCTATAAAGGAAATATAAAAGCTTGGCTAACTGTAAAATATATTACGACTTTAAAACACATCTAAACAAAGTCAATATTTCATCACCAGTTAAAGTACCCCAAGAAAGTAGCTTATTATAAAATTTATTTTGGCTTCCATAATTTAACCTTTTATAAATTACTTCCCACTCAGGAACTTGTATTAAACATATTCAATTCAGTTGGCTATTTGTGAGTTTACTGCTGAAGCAAATAAAAGAATGATGTTTTATTATATATTGCATGGTTATTTTTCAGATTTAAGAGGCTTGATTTTAAGTTGATAATAGATTTTTTTTTCCTTGAGATATATCTGATTTTGATAGTGTAAAACCTGTATTCTGCTTCACAAACTGTTTTTTCCAGTCATGTACATATTTTTGGATCTATATCTTGCTCTAACTTAGGTAGAAACCAGGGCTGCTCTATGAATGGTTATACAAATATTGACAGCAGATGCCTCTGTCAGTGAAGTTGATTCATTCAAAATGGCTGCATTTTTAATATCCATTGTGCTTTGTTTTTTAAATAATTCTATGCAAAAATTTTTACTTGTTATTTCTTAACATCTCTATTATTCTCATGTGCTGCATGCAGATCTTTGTGTTTAATGGAGAACATAAAGGACAACCAGTAAAGAAGAGTATAAAAACCAGATGTAAGTGAGCATATACAGCATTTTTAATTTTAGACTAGCATAGTACAGATTAATATTGTAAACTGTGAATTTTGTTGTGACTATTCCTATATAAATACCCAGACTTCCTGTTTTATAGTTAAATGTTGATCTGCATCTGAAAATATAATAATGTTGACAAGTCATCGCCCATGGTTTAGAATTATTATATAACTGGGGTTTCTTCAGGAAATAGTCATAAGGAACTAGAAATTCATTTTGCCAATTAAATTATCCACTTTATGATAATTCTCCTGCATTCAGATCCTGCTTTTCAGGAGATGAACATCTGTAACTTGTCAGGAATTCCCAGCTCCCAGATCAAGAGGAGCTGAGAGTTCCACACTGCTCAGCTGTACTGATCATAGAGCAGGAGACAATGAAGTTAATGCTGAGCCACTGAGTGAGTTGTAGCATTTTGACAGGTGGGAATGGAGAGATTAAGTGAAAGGGTTCTTAATGAAGAAATAAAACGACCTCCTTTTCTGTGAGCTTGAAAGTTTTTGACACTTTGGAATAGCAAACTTAAACTAGCACATAAAAATAATTATTTCTTTTCACTAAAAATCAATGAGCCCTCGTTCTAGGAAGTATCAGATTTTTTTTAAAAGGAAAAACCATGTAATTTCAAAATGCCATTATGTATCCAAGAAATAATTTATTCTTTTTCTGTTGCTAGACAATTCTAGAGCACTTATTATATTCTTGGCATTCTTGATCATTGTGACATCAATTGCTTTACTGCTGGTTCTGTACAAAATCTATGATCTTCACAAAAAAAAGCTTAGGTAAGTGTCATGTTTCTTTAGCTCTCTTACATAAATGGGAGAGACTTTGTGTTTTTCAATAAGATTTCCCAACAGGTAGTGCAGAAATGTTACGAGTTTGGTATTTAGTTAATACTGGAAAAAAACATTCTTTTACCTTTTAATCCTTCCATAAAACCTCAATTTTAGGTGTTTTGTCTGGGAATGCAGATGCAAATAAGTAGATTTAAAGAGATTTAAAATCTCTTTGCTATATCCTTTCTCAGGAAATAGAAGCATTTACCTGCTAGAAAAAATGTTTTGTCATTAGTTTTGTGAAAAAAATGTTCACAAATATCTGGTAAACTTTTTAAAGATAATGACAATAATACACTTTCTTGGAACTCTTTCAAATGCTTGTTCGCCCATAACAATATTTCACAGAGGTTTTTTTTGTTATAGTCATCTCTGTGTGATTTGGTAGTTGTATGATAGTGGATGGTGATAGAAGAATGGTTGTTGCTGTCCCTTAAGACTATACCAGAGACCTGGAAAACCAGACTGACTGCTGCTACTGCTGTGAAGTGAGATGCTGCAATGCGTGAAGGGCATTTTCTGCTAGTAGAGAAAGGAGGAGTTAGTGCAGTTTCTTCAGCAACCTCTCAGCCCTCTGGCAACAGCAGAACTTGGAGACTCATCTCTTCCAAGCCCTTCTCCCTGGCCCCCGCCCCAGCTCTTCCCTTTAGGGGGTCAGGGAGCTGCTATTGTTCAGATACGAAGCATGCTTGGGGAAGTAAAATTAATATTTCCTTGTACAACTCCAGAAAGTCTGGCTTGTTCATGGTTCCTTAGCATTTAAACTTAATTTCATTGTATTTTATATATGTGTTAGTTTATTTTCACTTATTTAGCAAGAGAAACAGGTGATCTGAGCAGTCATTCCAACAACTCCAAATTAAAGACATGTTTGTGGCAGGTCATATGAACAAAATTATGCAAGTGATTAATCTTTTTGATGTGGTTTCCTTCTTTCTCCCTCTCAATAATGCTCACAGTAGGAAGACAAGGATCCCATCAATTTCTGTGGAGGGCCTGTGAGTCCCAGTAGTAGCACTTGTGTTTCACAGAGAGCTTGTAATGTGGTCTGCTGGCTAAGAACTGTCTTGATGTTCAGACACAAACCTGGCCTTATTTAAATCATTATCAAATACAGGTCTCACTTGTCAAAGCTTATACAGATTTTTTTTTTGGCTTCTTACAGCAATTCTTCTGAAGGCACAAGCCTAGTTGAATGTAAGTATTTTCATATATTTAACAAGTAGAAATAAAACTGGTCATGTGTCTTGCTGCCACCTTTTGGATTTTATACATTCTAGTCTGTATATGTATATATTATACATATCAACATGACAACACTTCATTTAGAGGAAAAAAAACCTCAAAGCAATTTCAGTAAATGCAGAGCAGAAGTATTTATACTTACGTGAACTGAAATTTTTAGTAAACTGAAAGCTCATCAGTGTCTGAAAAATTTTTAATTGTTACTTAATTACATACCAAATTTTGTTATCCAAGAACAAGGTTGTGATACATTTAACACTAAGTCCAGACTCAAATACAGCTTCAAGCAGAGTTTCCATTTCCTGTGCACCTTTTTTTCAAAGCAAGTATTTAAATGTAAACCAGTCATTTTTTATTGCAAAATTTCAAAAAGATGAAACCAAACTTTATGAGAAATTTTTGGCACGAGATTTCACAACCTATGAAGAGAGACAGAATCACTCAATACCAGAAAACTTAAAAAAAAAATCCATGACATTCAAGCCCACAAAAATTAACTAGATCAAATGGGGGCCAAGACTGTGTTGATACTCAAATCCATTTGCTTAGGCACATGGTTGTTAAAAGAAATATATTCAATGTAAATAAAAAACAACAAAATGTTTAATTAGAGATGTTAAAACTTGTTCAATCATTACTTTATTTTTAAAGATATTACAAAATATTGCCTCTCAGAGTATAAATTGGAGAATGTGTGGAAAATGCAATAATCTGTTGCACCACTGATGCTAAATGATCAGAATTGAAGTAGAGGGCAGGGCCATTTAAATGTTGTGGATGTTGGGGCTCTTGCTGTGACCTGAATGGGACAATCACCACTTTGTACAAAAGCACTTAACAGTCATATCCTGGCATGCAGTCTTCTCCTGAGGTGCCTCCTGTCAGACAGTAGAGCTGAACAAGTTCTGTTATGCCCGGGGCCTGTTTGCTCACAGTTGGCTCAGGTAACACCACTTTGTTTTAAAAAATAAACATGTTCATTTAAAATAAGGAGGTTTCCTTTTATGAATTCACCTGAAAATCTGAGAATCACATTTACTAAAATGTAATTTGCATTTTCCAAATCAGTAATGATAAATGTTCAACATATTTACACAGTTAAAGATGATGACAAGCAACTTCTGAACATAGAGCCAATACCTGCTGAGCAGTTGCTAGACACGTACAAGAGGAAGATTGCTGATGAAGGAAGACTTTTCCTGGATGAATTTCAGGTTTGACACTGCTCAAAATATACTACAGATTTGTAGCCAGGGGGTTGGAAGAATCCTGTTAAGAGCGTGTTTTAAGACTATGCACTGCTTATAAATAATTAAAAAAAATCTAGAAAATTAAGTGAATTCTCATCAAAGGTCAAATAGTGTTCAGTTACTTTTGCTATGAAGGTCTCTTCAGTATAAGAAGATAGCATTTAATTTTGTTCCTGAAGATGTTTTTCAGCTAAAGTATAAAATACACAGTTTAAATAGTTGTCATTCTAAAGCACTTTTTAATGCATATTTTTAATACTTTTATTGCATAGCCATAGAGATATGAAAAATATGTAATTGTGGAGACATGTTATTTATATGAAGGTAAAAGAAATTTGTTTATCTTAGATATCAGTAATATATGAAGTAGTATTTTATGACATAGTATTATCTTCCATACTCAGTAAAACCAAATTTCGTGCATATGCATTTGACCATAAGTAGAAGCTGTTTTAAATATATGCTTACCTAATAAAAGAAACTTTGTATTTTACAGAGTATTCCTAGGGTTTTCAGTAAATTTTCAATAAAGGAGGCCAAGAAAAGCCATAATCAGAATAAAAATCGTTACATTGATATCCTACCATGTGAGTATTTGTTACAAATTCTGCATGCTTTGTAAATATTTTTCTCAGTATCTTGAGAAATTATAAATATTTTGTTTTAAATTATTTAAACAGATGATGATAACCGTGTTGAACTCTCAGAAATCCCAGGAGACCCAGGATCAGACTATATCAATGCAAGCTATATTGATGTGAGTGACTTCTATGTCAAAAAAGTCTTAGGCACTACTGAAGAAATTCTGCAGCCTGCACATTCCATACATCAAATATTACAATGAAATATTTCCGTTTGTGTTCTTTCCATCTTTATTATGTATTTGGTATTAACTGTCTGTTGCACATTGTATTTATCTGTAAAGTTGCAAACCTTTAAAACTATTCATGCTTCCATTTGAAAAGTTGACAATATTGTGCTTTTTATAGGGCTTCAAAGAACCAAGAAAATACATTGCTGCACAAGGTAATTTTTAACCTTAGAAGAATGTACCTTCTTTATTTGCCTCTTTTTTTTTGTTGTTAGAAAGTAATAAAATACTATTAGTAAATTTAAAGAAAAACTGAAAATCTGACAATTTAATATGAAAAAGTAGCTAATGCATTTTTGCTTGGGGAATCTTGTGAAGATGAAATCTTCAAAGGAAGATTTCTCATAATATGTAATTATACACCAAAAGTTTTCAGATTTCACACCAATACAGTAAAGATATACATAAGACTTTTAAAATGTTGTAGCCTAAAGCCAGCAGTCATAATGAAATGAAGTGTGTGGCTGTTATTTGCGTGATTTCTGGTTAGCTTTTCAGACTGTGTGGCTAGGCATGTTAATATGGTGTTTTTTCATGTAGCTGCCCTCTTAAAAAACTCCCTTCGAATATCTCCTGCCAGGCCCCAAGGATGAAACCATGGATGACTTCTGGAGAATGATCTGGGAACAGAAGGCAACAATTATTGTCATGGTGACTCGCTGTGAGGAAGGAAAGAGGGTAAGAAATATCCATCCACCCATCCTTCCATCCATCTTTCTATCCTCCTTCTGTCTGAAAACAGAATACGTTGCTGTGATGTGGTGAATTACATCTTCTTCTGAGTACTTTGTTTTCATTCTTTTCTGTTGTCTCATTGTGGGAGAACCTGTGTTGGAAAGTATTCCAAAACAGTCTTGCCTTGTGGAATTACCTGTCATATCAGAAAATGTCTCTTTAGTCACAGCTGTCAGTAGCAGAGGGTGAGCTTCCAAATTACAGCTAATAAATCCAGAAAAGGGCTTAAGGTAGAACTTTAGTTCCTCACAGACATGTCATAAATGGTTTATATTTTCTCCTGTCTATTATTTTCTGATATCCTGGCAACACCCTGGACAGAATATTTATTTTTGTATCCATTGTCTTTGTCCTTCCTTTAACTGGAATGTTGGGAGCTACTTGCTTGCTTTTGTTCCTAATTTCAGGTACAACACGAAGAAGGTTTATTGCTGTTTTAACTGCTTTTAAAGATGAAAAGACAAGGTTAGCAGTATGCAGATTTCAGGATCCCAATTTGACATTAAAGGCAGGCAGGAGCAATGTCCCTTACAGAAGACTGAAAAAGAAGCCACAGAAGTAGCTACAAAGTTTTCTACACCCTTCAGGCAACAGCAAGAGTAGTGTGCAGGACTCGCCACCCCCTCCACTCCCCTCCCCCCCCTTTATGTGCCAAGCTAATTTTCTGCGCATAAACTTCAGCTAAGATACCTGAATCTTTAGATATTTGGAATTATTTAGCACTGACATCCTAAGCAGTGACAGCCTTTTCTCACACCTGTGAGAACCTGGAAAAAAACATATGTGGAGTTGCCATCAGCCTTTCTTCTAGTTCTCAGCTCTGCCACTTTGGTATTGTGCTGTTCACCTAACTTCATATCTTCATAGAATAAATGTGCTCAGTACTGGCCAACAATGGAGAATGGTTCTGCAACTTATGGGGACATCATTGTGAAGATCAATGAAAGTAAAACGTGTCCAGACTATGTCATTCAGAAACTACACATCACAAACGTAAGTTGATCCAAAAGTATAAGACTGACTGGAAATGGAATGTCTATCTGGAGCCTATAGGGATCATTGAGAGATCTGTTTATGGGGAGAAGAGTCAGTTATCTATGGAAAATGCTCTACTGTTTTTCCCTAAGCAAGATATAGTTTAAGAGAATAATTTCTTATATGTAGGTGTCATTTCTTACAAGACATGTGAGTTAGTCATGTATTTCCAACTTAAAAATGTATTTTCATTAGCACTCAGGAATCTATTTTTAAAAGGAAGCTTAATATCCTGTTAAGTACGGAAACTGTAATACACTATGGTTGCCTTAGATATTTAGCTTGTTATTTAACACAGAAATTTTACTGGTTTATGTGTATCTCAGCAGAACCTTCTACAAGTAAAATCGGTGTGACTCATTGAGCACCATCATCTACCCTCATGATAATTGTACAGTAGGACAGTTACAAATTCTGATAATCTCAAGTGCATTTACAAACATAGGTGGTCTAAAGTTACCATTTGGATATATGTAGACACATTAAGGCTTGTTAATTGCTCTCTTTTATATGTCTGAAATCACATTAGTTGCTTTGTGCATGACTGAGAATAAAGTTTGCCATCTAAGGACAAATGCATCTCCCAGGCCCTTTCAAAAGATATTTCAGTGAGAGCAAATGGAACATAAGTTATAGCTAAAAGCATTAAGACTCAAAGAGTAAATCTGCTGACAGGTCTTCAACAAATAATCAAGCAACAGACTGATCATCATAATTACAGCTGGAAAATCCTATTCTGCTGTCTCACGTTGCATTAAAGTTTACTCAGGAAGCAGCATGATTAAAACGAAGTTTTAACTTAGTGTAAAGACAGTGAGAACATTGTAATGTTAATAGTTGATGCTTAACAGAGACATCACCTTGCAACTAGAACTATCTGCATTAAAAATGAGAGATCGTTGCAGGTTGAGGACTGATATTTTTAGAACTGTCTGCACCCTATTCAGCTGACCTCATATCAGCATAGATAGACCCAAGATTGGTTGTGGAACTTAAAGAGTACTCCCTGGCAAGAAAATGGAGACTTCTCTGTTTCTGGTGGAATAATGGTAAACAGTTACTGAAACAATGGGAAATAACTGTATGAATAACTGTGCCCTAGCTGGATAATTCAACTTTGAGTGAGAACTGGGGAGTTAATTATTGAGGAAATACCCATATAACCATACTAACTCTTGGACAGTAAAAGAATGCCATTGAGACGTCTTTCTTATTTTGTGTTATAATCTTGGTTATCAAAATGTATGTCCTCTCTTTTAATCTAGCAGCAACATATGAAAGTAGGACTCAGAATCTGTTGTGATTTTAATCTTTAATTGAGAAACTTACGAGAATCAGTCTCATTGAAAATCATAGGTTTTCTTGTATCTATGTTGAAATGGTAGGAGTCCAATTTACAGTTTAAATTTATTTATTTATTTATTTATTAAATCTGTTGTATCCTCAGCAGGCTACTCCTAGGAGGCATAAGAGGATTACCAACCTATTCCCCTTGAAGTAATCCAAGTTATGTACTGGCAAAGATATTAATAAATAGAATGAGGAGACATACTCTGGATCACAGGCTAAACTGCGAAAGAAGCATTTTAGCTTGTCCTCTGTTGGAGTTGTGTATTCTTGGTTCATGAATATATTTTAATTAAAATTGAATATGAAAAACATTATAACCTGAGAGGTCATTGGGATTACAGCATTACAGCACATTGTTTGAAATTTCTGTTTCAACATTTGATGAATGCTGCACTGACTTTTCTTCTGCTTTGTATATCTCCTCTTGGTTTTGGCTCTGCGTATAAAATACCCACTCTTCACTTTGTCCAGGGAAGAGAAAGGATGACAGGAAGAGATGTCACTCATATTCAGTTCACAAGCTGGCCAGACCACGGAGTTCCTGAGGACCCACATCTTCTTCTTAAACTCCGGCGCAGAGTTAATGCTCTCAGCAACTTTTTTAGTGGCCCAATAGTGGTTCATTGCAGGTAAATATTTTTTTAAAATCATGGTAATGTTAAATGAACATGAAATGAAGCCTTTCAGGAAAAGGATCTGGCAAGACTGTTTGGCTAATCCCAAATTTTCTGACTTGATTTCTTGAGAAAGAGGCAGCCAAAGATGCAAAAAATTACTTGTTTTCTGAAGGATACTCAGATATCTGAGTATACACAGCCTTTTGGGAATCAGTCACACAAATGTCAAGCTGTTCCGGCAATGACCACCACATTTGACACTATTTCCCTTACTTTCATTAAAAGATATTTAAAATCCCAATGCATCATTCTTTGTGTTGCAAACTGATTACCAGCAAGAACTGTATTCAGTTGCTTCATATTCCAGTGTTACTTTTGTTTTCTCACTGACTGCTCCCTTCAGACTGGGACTGGGACAGACCATTCCATCCTGATAACCAAATCCCTTTGTGCTTTGCAGTGCTGGTGTTGGGCGCACTGGGACATATATAGGAATTGATGCCATGCTAGAGGGGCTGGATGCAGAAGGCAGAGTGGATGTTTATGGCTATGTTGTGAAGCTGCGTCGGCAGCGGTGCCTCATGGTCCAAGTAGAGGTATCTAACTAAAACTATGGTCACTTAGAACTCTTCTTTGCTAGGACTGCTTGGTCTTTTCTTCTAGTACAGGTCAGTTGAAGTTGTTCCCAGAAAATATAGCTCTGAAAAATATTGAGAGCAAGATATCCAACACAATTTTTCAATTTTAGAAACTCCAGCCTTTTTAGATTAAGTTTAAAAAAATCCCAACAAAACAGCCAAGAAGAACATTTTATATTTTATAATCCATCTTTTGGCATAAAATTCACAAATGCAAGATTGAGCTTGCACAGTCAAACTCCATTTTCAGATTCTAAAAACTGTCTGTCCAGGTGGGATTTTCAGTTCAGTTGAGAGTATAACATATGTTATGGAGAGATGGAATGCATATTTTAAATGAATTAATTGTTTTGCAGATCTTTCAAATCTCAGTTTTGAATCTCGTATTTATTGTCTGACATTATGTTTATTTGCAGAACATTTCATCAAACATACTAAATGTGTTCCAAAATATGTAAATCAGAAGTCACTCTTACTTTTAATACTTGTATTTAATGCCTATTTAACAGTAATTCTTAATGGTATTAACATCATGGGACTAAAAGTTTTTAATAATGGTTTAAAAAGTGATTTTTTTTTCTACTCTTTAATATCTTTATTTTTAAACTGTTCAAATGGGAAACACCAGTCACAGTACATCCTTATTCATCAAGCACTAGTGGAATATAATCAGTATGGAGAAACAGAGATCAGTCTCTCAGAGCTACATTCCTATCTTAATAATCTGAAAAGAAAAGATCCTCCGAGTGATCCTTCTTTGCTGGAGGCAGAGTTCCAGGTAAATAAGCACTGCTTTCTAAGGCCCTTACCTCTCACATTAGAAAGTTTCTTGCACGGTAGTCTTGAGACAGGGAGACCATACATAACAGATCACTTCTGTGATTGTTTTAATTTTCTGGCACAGAAGCATCTTCTTCACCTTTATGTAAACTCATGAAGTTTTATTTCTTCTTTTGATGTTAATATTTTTAACAAAGATGAGGAGCACAGAGAGATTATTTGTGCCTTTGTGAGTGATGTCCTGTGCTGTTGTATGTGGTATACAAGGCATTTTAAAACCATAGTCCAGATGTGACCAGAGCTTAAAGATTTAAAGTAAGAAGTGAGGCACTGAGATATGAAGACAGGGTGGGAGTGTGCAGAGGGGGCAATGATCCTGGGAACCATTTTAATGAAGCATAATACCAAACATCCTCTTTCTTTAGAGATTACCTATCTATAAGGGGTGGCGAACACAGAACACTGGGAATCGTGAGGAAAATAAAAGCAAAAATAGGAATGGAAACATAATTCCATGTAAGTCTTTTCCATGAATCTTCCCTTATTTTATTTGTTATCTTCTGTAAGAAAACATAATAAATTTTGAAATAACATAGGACAGTATATTATCTTACTGAAAAGTATTTGATTAATTTTCCGAATACTGTAATGTTAGAAACTTTTCAAAGAATCAGGTTGGAAGAGACCCACTGGATCATTGAGTCCAACCATTCCTATCAATCACTAAACCATGCCCCTTAGCACCTTAAACACCTCCAGGGAAGGTGACTCAACCACCTCCATGGGCAGCCTGTTCAAATGCTCTATGACCATTTCCGTGAAAAATTTATTTCTGATATCTAGTCTGAAACTCCCCTGGTGGAGTTTGAGGCCATTCCCTCTTGTCCTGCCTCCTGTCACTTGGGAGAAGAGGCCATCACACTCCTCTCCACAACCTCCCTTCAGGTAGTTATAGAGAGTAATAAGGTCTCCTCTCAGCCTCCTCTTCTCCAGGCTAAACAACCCCAGCTCTCTCAGCCGTTCCTCATAAGGCCTGTTCTCCAGCCCCTGTTCACCAGCTTCATTGCTCTTCTCTGGACTCGCTCCAGAGCCTCAGCATCCTTCTTGTGGTGAGGGACCCAGAAGTGAACACAGGATTCAAGGAGCGGTCTCACCAGTGCCGAGTACTGAGGGAGAGTAACCTCCCTGGACCTGCTGGTCACACCGTTTCTGATCCAAGCCAGGATGCCATTGGCCACCTGGGCACACTGCTGGCTCATGTTCAGTCGGCTGTCAACCAACACCCCCAGGTCTTTCTCCTCCAGGCAGCTTTCTAGCCACTCTTCTCCTGGTCTGTAGCACTGCATGGGGTTGTTGTGCCCCAAGTGCAGGACCTGGCATTTGGCCTTGTTAAACCTCATGCCATTGGACTCTGCCCAGTGGTCCAGCCCATTTATAGCATTTTAAAAAAGAAGATAAGAGCTTTTAAGAACGTGAATTATTGGGAATATTTAAACTTATTTTAAATAGAGTGGCCTTTGTTCTGGAGTCTGCTGTGAAAGGACTAGCCTTTTTCTATCTATTTTCCCTTCCTGCACATGTGGGACAGCCCCTCTCCCTACCCCTCTAATACTATACCTGAGCAGCAGAGTGGCATGACAGTAACACTGTGTCTCACGCAGATGACTTTAACCGAGTGCCTATCAGGCATGAAGATGAATGCAGTAAGGAGGGTGAACATGATTCAGATGATTCCTCTGATGAGGAAAGTGACTGTGAGGAATCAAGCAAATACATCAATGCTTCCTTCATAACTGTATGTATACAGGGGATGTGTTATAACTATTTTAGAAACATTCAGCTAAAACTGTATTCTAGCTTGAGCTCTTATTCTCTTATTGGGTTCACAAATAGAATAGGATTTACCTGAATAAGGGGTAAAGGTCTGACAATGGGCTGGCAAACCCCTTTATAGTTTTAATCATAAAAATATTCTACATTTTGCTACAGAAATAAGATGAATCTTTTTCCCTTACGTGGTCTTACACTGTGAAGTCTCAAATAGGGAGACTAAACATAGAAACACTTTGTGTTTGGAGTGTGTGTGTGCTGTGTTTAGAACCACTAGTTTTCTGACTGGCCTCATGATACTTATTTCTGTCAGTGGGAATCTGCCTATTACAAGTTGATCCATATTATTTTCCCTGTTAGTGAAATGTGAGTATAACTATTCATATGCATAAAACCCTTCAAGGGAAAACTGGGGCCATCAGTTTTTTGGTATCATGTATACCTCCAAAAGAAGGAAAACACTAATGGCTCACTAATGAAGTAACTGGTTTTAATGGAATTACTAGCTAAATCCAATTTATCTGAATCATTTAGAGTGCTGCACAGTTCTGATATCTATTCAAAGTAAATTTATTTTTACTTTTGGGTAGCCCACTGTGAATTGCCTGATGCACCAACTTTGAGTGGTAAAAGCTCATTTTCTTAGTTGTAAAACTAAATATCTGTGTAGAACTAAATCATTTAGCCCTTAAAAATATGCTTTTGCAGAAAACAGCAGGGTGAGGTGGATTGAATTTAGTGATGTTTAGCTCATAGAATTCCTGTAAGACCATTGTATACTGTGATAGGCATATTTTCCTTATAAACAAAGGGGTTCATTAGTTCATTACACTGGGTATTCTTTAAACAGCAACAGGTTCTGCTGCTTGACAATCACATTTCAAATTAATTTAATTAAAAAATATAAAAATTTCTTTTATAGGGTTACTGGGGTCCAAAAGCCATGATTGCAACACAGGGACCACTGCCAGAAACTATCTCTGACTTTTGGCAAATGGTTTTCCAAAGAAAAGTCAAAGTCATTGTTATGCTGACAGAATTGAAAGAAGGAGATCAGGTGAGGGCATCATCTTCACACTAGCATATTAACAGTTCTCTATATGCAAAGAAAACTTTGCACTGCACTCTCACATTCCCTTCCTCCAGTTGTGTGTTTCATAGGATGAAGAATTTGGATTTCTAATATGATTTGTTGTATTATTTACCTTCTTGAGTTACTTTCTAATGAAGTTTCAAGGGGAAGTTTGTATGATGCTGTATTTTAAAATACAATGACACTCCTACTACTTTATGGTCAATATATTCTCTAAGTGCATGTGGAAGAAAAGAAGTTTGAATAGTGAGCACTGACTTGTAGTTTTATCCATTTTAGGAACTCTGTGCACAGTACTGGGGAGAAGGAAAACAAACTTATGATGGCATAGAAGTTCAAGTGACTGATGTCAACTGTTGTTCTAGCTATACCATACGTGCATTTGATGTTACACATCTGAAGGTAAAAGTTTCTTTGTATATTCCAAAACCAAGTTTTAAATTTGTTTCACCATTATAAATTTAGCCTAAAGAAAGAGAAGACACAGTTCTCACTGTATACTATTTTTCCCACAATAATTTTCTCTTCCAGACCAATAGTCAGTCATGATAAATGCTATAAGTTAGCTAAAATTTTGCAACTAGTGAATTGCTGAGATGATGCGAGTAGAGTCTCAAGAGGTCAGTGCCTTTTGTACTTCAAAGAAACCTTATATCTCAAATTCATGAGGTAGAAGTCACATCTCCACACAGTTTCTCAGGAACATTATTTATTTATTTATCCATTTATTTATTTACTATAAATCATCTGCAATAGATGTACTACATGAACCTTTATTTTAACCTGAACATTGACTATATCTTCACTGCTGATTTTCAGATGAAAGAAACACAGAAGGTGTATCAGTATCAGTATCACAAGTGGAGTGGCTTCAATGTTCCAGAAAACCCCAAAGATTTGGTCAGCATGATTCTCAACCTAAAACAAAAAATCCCACGAAGACTAGTCGCTGAGGACAACAGGAGTACTCGCAGTGTCCCCCTTGTCATCCACTGCCGGTGGGTCTGAATTCAGTACATAGCTCTTAATTCTGGATATAGGTGGCAACCACAATTTTGGGATGCCTACCTTTTCGCACTTGCCTTCCCATGTGTCTGGAGACTCAGTTCTCCTGAAGATTCCTTGAATTGCTGAAGCTTGAACTTTTCACTGTAGTGCAGAAGAGTCAGCACAATTCTCTTTGGCAAGTGTGGGTGTGGAGTAGGTGGTCAGAGCTAGCTGCTCTTGCTAGTACATACATTTTGAGAAGAAATACTAGGTCAGAGTACTCTGGTAACATACTGCTAGTGAGGATCCAACAGATCTTTTAAGTACTTTTTTTGCTTCAGTACATAAACCCACTTTTTTAAGGCCCATTTCCATGAATAGCCTTGCATTTCATCTAAAACAGGATAATCCTGCAAACAATTGTTGGGACCACAAGCTTCTAATTTCTCTCTTACCCCCTAAGTGGCTACATGAGATCCAGATAGCCCTTAGATAAACTATGTCTTGTATGTGTCCTAGAGATATTCTTAACTGCAGTCCAGTGAAAAACATTTTGGAAATGCAATTCATTAGGTAGACTAACATTTAGTTGAAGGACTTGTTATTTTTACCTTTCATATTTACATGTGCATTTTGCATCCTCTTCTAGAGATGGATCACAGCAAACTGGTGTATTTTGTGCTTTAATGACCCTTTTGGAAAGTGCAGAAATAGAAGAAGTAGTAGATATCTTCCAAGTAGTAAAAGCTCTTCGTCGCACCAGGCTTGGAATGGTCTCCACCTTTGTAAGTAAAACTTACAAAAAAGTAGTAGAAAAAATTGAGATTGTCTATCATGATCACTAAGATCATCGTAACTTTATGCATCATTTCTGTATAGGGAACACTAATACCAATCAGGACATTCACAGCCAATCACTACTATTTGGGAATTGTCTGTTATTGATAAGAATTAAGAGTCTGTGCAATGTCCAGAGGTGAAATTCTATAACACCTTTGTGCAGGGTACATATTATAAAATTAAAAATTGCATATATTTATGTTTCAGCAATTGATTCATGGATGTATGTCCCTTAACTTCCACAGAATTAGGAGGCTAACTCTATTTCATAGGGTAACAGCCATCAACTTATCTTGTTTAAATTACTCCAGAGGAATTGTGTCTTTGTGGCATACACTGTGCATTTACTAACAATGCAGACCTAGGTGTCTTCGATGTGGGAGAAGTTATTAGATGGCTTTTCTTGAAACATTGCAATATCTGCTGTTTCCAGCTTAGGTACTCTAAAATCTCCATGTTTTGGGGATTTTGTGAATGAAAGGGGTGATAAGTAACTCAATTGGGAATGCCTGATGCAGGCAGAGAGGTGTTATATATGCATGAAATCAGAATAAACCACACAAGCAACACTGTACATCAAAAACTGTAGAAGCTGCTTCATATGCAGTGTTGCATGTTCATCTGTATATTACATTTCAAAAATTTAAGAAAACAAAGAAATAGTTTACTCTTGGGTTCTGAGCATTCAATTTATACTAACTTCTTCTCTCTATATTTAAGGAACATTACCAGTTTCTGTATGATACCATTGCCAGTACCTACCCTGCACAGAATGGACAAACAAAGAAAAAAAGCCAGCAGGAAGATAAAGTTGAATTTTGCAGTGAAGTAGAAAAAACAGATCGGGAAACTGATTTGATCACTATTGATCTTACCCCACCGACACCAGAAGAAAATGAGCCTTCTGAAGTATGTGATGATTCTAAGGCTGTAGATAGCACTAAGGGAACAGAAAGCTCTACAAATGGTCCCATAACTCCAGTTCTGACTTAGAGGTGATTAAAAAAAAAGAATGCTTTTTCATATGCAATTTTTTTTCAACAAAATATGGAGTATAAGATTTATTCCTCTTCCCATCTTTTTTTGAAAACATTTACTGTTATATCATTTTTTTCAAAGGTACAAATTTAAAGGAATACTTGAAACATGTAGAGAGTGAAGAACTGTGAAAGTTTATTTTTTTGTGTGTAGATTTGCATTTAATACTTCTTCAGAAACCTTTTTCACTATTTTTATACTTTTTTCTTTTAAAAATATGTACAGTATAATACTATGCGGAGCAGTGGGAAAGAAATTTTTGACTTCTGTAACAAGGGGAAAAGCAACTCAGAACAACAAGTTTAGTGTGTTTGCAAAACCAGATCTGCCTTCAAAACTATTAACGAGTAAATTAACCTAATTAGTGAGCATATATTCTAGCATTTCAGGAGGGCTGACCAAGTATGCTTTAATAATACTCTGTGGAACTTGTGGGACTTAGCCAAACAGTATTAAGAGCTTATCATTTATGTCATGTGGCAATTCTGAGGAATTCAGATTCATGGAGAATCTACAGGTATCAATGTAGAATAGAAATCTATGCATTTTTCCAACTTGCCTCAAGGTGTCCTTATTGCTCCACAGATAATAATCTGAGATTTAAACGATAAACTCAAAGAGGAGTTCAGAGATTGGCATTTGAATGACTGCAAAGATTCTGATAGAAAACGTATTTTTATTTTACTCATAGAACTTAAAATACTTCATGCTTGCATATCTGTTTCCTAAGCTTACTGTTATTTAAAGGGACTGCTTCCATGAATGGATCTGACCTGTTTTCAGAATTGGAAAATAATTAGGTGCTTTTCCTTTTTTTTTCATTATGAGGTTTTATATGTTGTGATATTTTTACTATATCTTGCTGGATTTCAACCTACTGTTTTTAGAACAAATAAAAACATAATTAATACATTCCAAGTGGAATTAATTTTGTTCTATTGGACTCTGCAAACTGATAATTTTCTTCTAAATGCACAAAATCTTGTGCTGTCCCATACATGGATAAAAATTAGAAATTTGAATAGGAAAAAAGACCACTTAATTCTATAAAACTGTGTATGAGCCCAGGTAAGTGTCATGACTCTCTCTTTACACAGGAAGGAAACTTAATTTTTCTTTTGCATTAAGTCATTAAAAGAACAGTCACTCAACAGAGGCAGCATTCCTAATTTATTGCTGAATATTCCTCATCTCCCTTTATAAAACATAACTGAAAATACTTCAAGAGTAATGTATCTATTTGGTCACACTTGTTTAAAACAATTTAACTTTGGTGTTACTTTATATCAAATATTTCTTTCACAATTAGCTTACAAATGCTTCCTGGCAGTCTTAAGTAAATCAGTGGCAGCAGTCACACAGACAGTGGGATTCTCCTTGCCTGTCAGTTGGATGGCCTTTTCAGCTGAAGTTCTATTAGGTGATAAACTAACACAGCCAAGGAGGTGGCAGGCGGAGACAGAGCTCTTGAGACTAAGTGGGAAGATAATCTAAAAAAACCCTGTAGGTTCAAAGCCTGTTGGCTATTTTTAGAGGAACATATCAAAATTGCGAGTTTAGCATAACTTTGGAGATCAAAAGGTTAAAGAGTCTTAGATACATATCAGCTCACTGATGCTTTGGCCACTGTAGAGCCTGTCTAGTTCAGACAGTAAAATGAAGAGTTCTGTGCAGCTGCCTGTTCTGAGAGTGTGGAGACAGAGACTAGTCACACTTTTAGGAAAAACTTAACACTTCAGAATAAAAAATATGACCCAAATTTTCATTTAGTGTAAATCTGAGGACACTCCTACAGCTCAATTCCTTAAAAAATAGGGTGTTTTTTTGCAGATTTTAAGTTCCTGCAGCATTTGCACAGTAAAAATTCTGGAGGACTTTTGTTTGATTTAATTGTTTTCTAGAATGATTTCAATGCTCTATGGACTGCATAATTCTTTAAAAAATCCATGCCACATTAATACTTGATTTGTGCATGTATTTTGAAAGAAAATTCTTGAACTTAGAAGTTAACTTAGAAGTTCTGTTAGCTTCTAGGAACTCTGTGTGTGTGTACGAGATATGGTTTTTTTGCCTTCCTATTGTAATTTGAATTTCAAAAATCCACGAGGTGGTGACATAGAGCTTGCTGAAGGTGGTCATTGTGCTGGAAGCTCCATAGTGACTTAGCTTATTCACTCGTAAGCTTAGTTTTACAGCTTCCAGGAACACAGTGAAGCATATTATAGGTGAGGCATGAAGCCCAAGCTAATAAGCTTTGTTAGGAAACTGCTCTGGCTTTGTTAGGACACAAACAATATTGTAGCAGGCTGGAGACCTTGCATAGCCTAAAAGCTTAGAAACAAATGCTTAAAATGAGATGGAAAATGTTGATTTTCTTAAATAGAGCTAAGCTACATAAAACCTGCTAACCACGGCTTCAAGCTAAGTGTTAACTGTTGTTCAAAAGTGTTTTATAATTTCAAGTCCAGGATAAAAATAACTAAGCAACAGATCAGCTAGGAGAGGACTTGGAGCAACAAATGAGGATTATCAAGGGCTTATGTGACCAAATGGACTGGATTTCCTCCATAATTTGCTGGATGGAGGCTGATAGAAAAGTGGGTATGGGTATGTGATGATGCTGTGTTAGCAGAGTCTGATGTAGAAAGATGGAGAAGGATCACAGAGTCTCCACATGTTTCTGCTTGGTCAGATAACTGCTGTGGAGAATGAACTGTGTGTTCACTTTTGTTTAGATATGTACGTGTTCCTTACACTCTGTAATGAACAATGTAGTTACAGTAAGATCTTTCTTAGAGACTGTACATTATGACTATCAGCCACATTGTGCTTCTTGAGATAAACGTTATATAACACAGAAAACCACCAGTGCACTGAGCCATGGTGGTCAAGGATGCTGTTCAAGGAGATGATAAAAACCTTGTTCCTTTCTTGCACCCCAGATTCCACTGCTGCATTTAGGCTCTTGGGGGGATGTTTTTGCCTACTCCTTTTCCCACTTGTATGGGAAGCTGGTGTCCATGAACTTACTCTCTCCACTTCCAATCTAGGTGGTGCTGTCAGGGCCCACAGCCCGTAGCCATAGCGAGCTTACTCCCTGCTGGAGAAGGGAACACTTTCTTCCTCTTGCTCTAAGCTTATCTGCTGGGAAGAAGCTGGTGGCCATGCACCAGAGCTCAAGGGGCTGGACCGCACGGCTGCCTACCCTACCTCTCACTGCTACCACAAGGAAATCACCTGTGGGGGGATGTTTGCCAGAGGAGTGAAGAAAACAATGGGTTTTGATCTTTGCGGCAGAACAGGTAACCTCAGTTAAATCTTTTATGAGAAGCACAAGCAGAGCCAGATAGTGAGACTATGACATGTGCCACTATGAGCTACAAATGGAAGTAAAATATTCACATAATGAGCCATGTGTTTGTGTGAGATGGCAAAGGAGGTGAGAAAGACGAGTGGCTCAAGACAGGAGTTTCATTAAGCTGGAAATGGTATCCATTATTTAACATTCCTCAGAAAGTCTTTCCAGTAGCAAGGCCTATCTCTTCAACAGGCATCTTGCTTTTGTAAACGCACTTTTTTTTTTGACATTTTTCATTCTCTAGATTGCCTCTAAAAGAGTATCAGAAATTCCCTGAGTGTTCTGCACAGCTGTACTACAGCTATTTTCCATACATGAAGCAACTGTTTGCCAAGAACCAGAGTGCTGTTTTAGACTAGGGAAAACAAAATAGAAGGTAAGTTTCAGCTATAGGGTACAGCACATTTCTGTATGCATCAGCTCTACTTCCAGAAAAATGTAAGTTTTCTGAACAAACACAGAATCCAATAATTTTGAAGGTACCGCAACGTAGAAATGAAGTTTATGCAAAAGCTTTATAAATCAATTTTTATTTTCAATGTAAATGAAAGGAAGATGATGACCATAAAAGTACTAAGCAAATTTACACTAAAAGATCTCCATTCTAGTGAGCAAAAAAAAAAAAAAAATTTAGGAAGGATACTTAGTGCAAGTTATTGTGAAATATTGTTCTTGTTTTAACCTTGCTTAAAAACAGGAGTTTATTATTAAATAGTTATATCCTCAGACTCATGATTGTCAGCATCAGCAATGCATAAAGTTTCTGAATGTTTGAAATAAATACAACAAACATTTTCCAAAGGAATAGGCACACAATATTTACATCTGGGCTGTCTCTTGAATCCCACAGCACTACTACTGTAGTTACGTGACTGTCTAACATACAGAGGAAAATATAAAAAGGACTGATTTTAGCACTCAGTATCAAATTTTTGTTTTGAAGGTGAAACTTTGTGATAGCCTGACCTTGCCTGGCAGTTAGCTGAGAAGCAGAGTTCACACACGTATCGTTATTCCATCAAGTCTTTGAGATGGGCCTGATGTGTTTTCAGAGCTTACCCACCAGGCTGTGCTGAAACTCTTCAAATGCCTTCTGCTCTGTTCAGAGTGCCACTGCAAAGCATTCAGCTTGCAGCATTTCAGTAATGTGGAGCCGTTTGAGGTAATGAAGATGACATTTGTTTATACAGCACTGCAGAGACTGTGTCTACCCAAGATCAAGCACTAGCTCAGAAAGAGTGTATGTGTGCACGTGTGTGTGCGCGTGCATCATTCATGGCCTTAAGTATGAGATCACATTCTGAACCAGAAAGCAATGAGTTGTTGACTTGGCAGTTGCTCAATTAAAAAAAAGAAAAATAGGAGAAGCAGGGATGACATGGTGAGCCTGTGCTAACCTTTTTGTGAGGTACTGCAGCACTGAGACAATGTTGGATTGTGTGGCTGATGGGCTTTATAAGAGTGGTTTTCATAAACAAATTTGCAAAAAAACTACACAGACTAAATTAGAGATTGTATCAGTGGCTACTAAAAAACTACTACTAAAATTTGTCAGCTCCCCTGATGTCACAACAGAAGTTAATGTGCACGTTCTTAAACTGCACGGAGAAATGGTAATAAAATGACAATAGAAAATTGCCACTGGAAGGTGGAGTTTTGCTAAATGCAAACACTTCATAGCAATTGTTATATTTTTTAAAGAAATAAATAATAAATAATTTTCACCATATTTTACTAATGTGAATATGTCATCTTGAGAATAATAGTATTTGTTCATTGTACTTGTCCTTCTGCTCTTTTCTGAAATGTTTAAATATATTATTCTTAACATATCATTATGTCATTGAAACCACTTCAAGACTAGAACAGTTCAGTAATATCAAGTATTTCCTTTTTCTATGCTGCTTTCTTAACATAATTTCTGTCCTGCAATAAAATGAAATTCTGACTTCATGTATTGATATATCATAAATAAATTTCTCAGGGAACAGGAATTCAATTTCTTAAATGGTATTAATAAATTATTCCATAAAGAGTTATGTCTCCTTCCCCTATCAAATAATGACTTGCCTTTCTCAAGTTACAGTGGACAGACTCTTTCTGTGGGAAAGGCTTGCAATCTGCACCCCCAGCAAATAGCCTTACTATCGTCTCCACAGATCAATTAGTCAAAGTCTCTGCCTTTTCCATTTTCAGATTTGCTTTGGTTACTGAATGGTGGCTTCTTCTTCTTTGAATATTTATATCGACTTTCTAGGTTTTCTCCTTATAAGATGTTCAGCATTTCATTGACTTTAAGAGCTATATCCCTTCCTCTTCCATCCCAGTCCCTGTTCCCATCCTTCCTACCCCTTTTTCCCCTATCATGAGTGCCAGAAAGCAGTAAAAGCCAGCTGCCTTGCCAGGGAAGCAGTGCCCAGCTCAAGGGCGAAACAAGGCAAGCAGGGGAAAGATGGTACCCACAACAGCACAGTACCTCTGTGCCCAAATAAGGTGAGCAGGGCAGGTCTGGTGACAATAGCCAGCATCAAAGAGCAGTCCACTGCTCACCAGGCAAGTGCAAGGTGATGAAGCAGGACTGAGGCCAAGGAGTCATAGTGGTGAGTCAGGCTCAGCTGTGAGCATGGCCAGGTGCCGGTAGACCTACAGTACAGCAAAGGTAGACTGGGCTCCTTACCTCAATACCTCATTTCCTGGCCTGTGTCAAGGTAAAGTTGCTGTTACAGCTTTTCTCATGGTTTTGGACTCCACTTAGAGTTGCTGCCTGCGTAAAACGCCCATACCACCTAGCTAGACATTGTCGAGATTGATTACTTCTCATTGTGTGGCATTTGTTGGAGCCTGTGACATACTGACTCATGAAGACTCATACCAGCCTGGTAATGTAAGGAGATGTCAGCACGGCATTTCAGAAGCTGAACTGTTGTATCACAGTTCAAGATTCCATGGGGTCTGCTTTATTGTTTCTGAAGTCTTCTGATATTTTAAGTCTTATATGTTTAGATGATAGGAAAAAAACTTGTAAAATCAATGTCACAGGCTTAATGCCAGCTGAATATTTGGACTATAATTTGAAACTTTATTGATAAAATATATTAGTTTATGATGACCTGTGACAAATTTAGAGTTAAGACTTAAATATATAGAGGTGAGAGAAAAACAAGTTAGTTGAGTTCATAAACTTACAGATAGGATGCTCACATGTATTTTTATCCAAGGCCCTTTTCTACTCTGTGAGCTACCTCTGCATGTCCTACATCCAAAGTGAATCCTTCCATCATGTGATGGAACCTGCAGCTGAGATTTTAGTTCAGAAGTTCATCTTAGGCAAGATAGGAAAGAACTAGCCACAAACTAGGTATCTTGTTCTCAACGTTTCCATCTTGAAGGAACAGTTTTCTGGAAGTGTTTTGTGAGAGTCATGGTTTCAAGCTTGCTAATTTTGATTTCCTAAGTCAGTACTTCTTGAAGTTGTGAACTGTACACTGCTGCACAGAGATGTGTTAACAAGAACTGTGTCTCATTTTATGGTGTCTTGCTGAAGGACAAAGATATATAACTTGCTAGATAATTGCCGCTGTTCTCTGAAAGAGCTGTGTCTCTGGTTTAGTTTTTAAGATTTCATATACCAGTTACTCCTCCATTTTTTTCTCACCTATGCCCAAACGAGGAGGAAAAATTTCCTTTTCCCATTAGATGTGTGTATCCAGACAACATCACAACTCATGACAGGCTACAGTACAAACAGGTGCTTAAGTTTTGGTCATGGTAATTTTTTGGTCGTAGCCGTTATAAATTTTAAAGACCTTGAAGCCCAGGCCTCTGTTCAAGTCTAATCATATGTGACAGGCATGATTACTAACTGACCATGTGTGTGAGATGGTGGTCTCAGTCCTATTCCTACAGACAAAATCTGTTTCACTGTTAGGGCAATAGCAGTGTTCTGCAAATTAAGCTGATCACCGTACATAAAAAAATAGACAAAATGAATGTAAACTGGTGTCCGAATTATCAGGGCACACTGACTACATTTTGTGCACCTGTAAAGGTGCCCTCCTGGACCTGCTGTTTGTGAATGGAGAAGGCCTTGTGGGGAGGACGCCTGGGACTATGTGATCATGAGATGATAGGGTTTTCTGTTCTAGGTGAAGTGAAGAGGGTGGTTAGCAGAACAGTAGCATTAAATTTTGAGAGGGCAGACTTTGAACTCTTCAGAAGGCTGGTTGGCAAAGTCTCCTGGGAGAGAGCACTTAAGGGCAAGGGAGCCCATGAGGGCTGGGAGCTCTTCAAAAAGGAAATCCTAGCAGCTCAGGAGAAAGCCATCCCCGTGCTCCGGAAAAAAAGCTGGCTCGGATTAAAAACAGCTTGGTTGAAGAGAGAGCTCTTGAGTAACATCAAGAAGAAGAGGAATGTTTATGGGTTCTGAAAGAGGGG
>WAAB01003440.1:119597-144638 GCA_013389865.1 Piaya cayana | reverse complement strand
TGGAACAGGTTGCCCAGGGAGGTGGTTAATTCACCTCCTCTGGAGGGGTTTAAGGCACGGGTAGACAAGGTCCTGAGGAACATGGTTTAGTGTTTGATAAGAATGGTTGGACTCGATGATCCAGTGGGTCTCTTCCAACCTGGTGATTCTATGATTCTATGTCTTCTTTGGTGCATGCATTCCATTGCCTTCCTGGAGCCTCCTCTCTCTATTGAGGAGTTTCATTAAGATAAAACAGAGCATGTGTGAAATCAGCAGTGGTGCAAGCTGCCTGGCAGGACACCTCTAACAGGAGGCAGTGTTAAAGAAGGAGCTTGAACTGAGATGGCCCCACACTCATATGCTCTTCTTATGAGGAAATGCTTAGGAGTCATCAAATGAATGCTATTCAACAGCCATTTCAATCTCTTCTCTCTTTTCTCCTCCAAAATATTTGGGTGGAGCAGGTGGATACAATTTTCCTCAGAGTTATGGAGTTTTCTTTTGCTTTGGTTCCTTTCTGTATTGCATTTTTTTTAAAAAATTTGCATTTAGGACTCTACTACTTAACTTCAAGTAAAAATATAAATAAATCAAGAGTTTGTTTAGTTTAATTCCTGGTGCTGCAATTTTTTTTCATCCACTGTCATTATGAATTAGCCATTTCTTTGCTCAAAACCATCAAATACAACAGCATCCAAAGTAAATACTTCAGTAAATAGAGTCTGATAAATTAAATAGTTATAACTTCAAAAATATAAGACAAATAGGAAGGAGAGAATATTTTTATAAGGTTTATTCAGGTTTCCTTGGCAAGAACTTGATCTACAGTAGACATCCAAGCCAGTACTTTCCCTTGCAATCTGACACTCTTGGCTGAGAGACATCACAAACAAAACCAGGTGACTGTGTGATGGTAACTGCTCTGAACAGCTACAACTGTGTGCTGATGGCTCCTCTGAAGTAGCTCACAGGCACAGATCACATATAAAGAGTTGTTAAAAAGTAGCAGGAGTAACTTAGCCCAGAACCATGAATGGGATATGCCTCCACAGCAGGGAAGTGGTTTTATGAAAGAACTAAGTGCAAGAGTCTGGCTTGTCTGGGCTTTTAAATTTGAAAAGGTCATACCAGATTTAGCAAGGAAGATTTTTTATTTTTTAAGGCCAATTGTATAACTTTATAGAACCATTTAAGGGACATATTGCAGCATGTACTAATAATTTCTATGTCAGAGTAATAAAATCATGTGATAAGAAGGAACATGTTCACTCCCATTGCTCCCTTTTGCTGGTTTCCTACTTGTCCTGTAGAATTGAGGCACACATGATCAGTAAGGCTGCCTCCTGATCTTCAGAAGTTCAAAGTAGCTTCCTCATAGAGGACTGAAAGATGCAGGGTCAGCAGTACATGTTATAAAAAATCCCTGAACATTCATTGTTTGTCAAGGACTGAGGAGAGCAGTAGAGAAGAAAAGAACAGTTTTTCATACTGCGATTACTTTGAGGCAAAGGATGAGCCCAGTATGCCAAAGTTCAGTGCTGGAAAGGAGATATCTGGGAACTTAGATTGTCTTTTTCTGTCCAAAGAGAGGGTGCTGTGACAGTGTGTCATCTTAGTCCTCTGTTAAAGAGCATTTTTGATGATGTTAACTAGGATTTGAAGGGCAGCTGTTATGAAGTGCAGCTCAAGAAAAGGTGCTGCCTCAAGGACTTCAAGCAGCCTTTTTACTTTTATGTCTTGGCTAATGAATAGAATGCCCTTTGGCATGTATTATATAAGCCAGGAGCTTTTAAAGCCAAATGTATTTCACATTCTCTTTAAGAACAAAATTTTTGACCTAATAGTAAAATGTGTGAGCAATTCCAAGTTATATTCTTCCCCAAGTTTTCCCAGTGTGTATGTTTGCTCCAAAAAGCACACGATGAGCACAGGGAAAACAGTTCCAAGAAGAAACTGCTTTTGCAATGTTGCTTAAAAGTGTCCATAATGTCAATATGATCACACTATTCTTCTGAGTTAGGACTCTGCCCTATACAAACTAAAATTAATGGGATTATTTCCAGTGATTTTGCTGCGCAGTAAGTTGAAGTTTAAATAAGAGAAGCAAGTATGAATAGACTACATTATGTTGTTGGGGGATTTTTTTGTCCTTCAGTACCAGAGATACTGCACTAACAAGTAATGCCTCTAGGCAGAAAGTTTCCCTCCTATAGTAAAGTCTTTTTTCTTCCCAAAGCAAGGGGAAAACAGAGGTTAACCACATAAAAATCCGCATTTGGCATACAACTGTTCCTTGAAACAATTCCTTTCTTGGATTCTGCTGCCCCATAAGTGGAGAATAGCACAGGGTGTGTTTGTGGTGGACCCAGTATTAATTTTCACAGTCTAGTTCTTTAAGAAAAAAAGAGGTGCAAATAATGATCTGTTTTAAGGTTTACCTGGAGCTCACTGTTAAATTGGTCCCCAGCCAACAGCAATCTAAGAATATGCTTTTCTTCTAATTTTGTTCAGTGATAAGGTCCCTGCCAGCCGTATGTAATAGAGAAACTGTATGTGGTTAGCCTTGATTCCTTGGCAAATTGACACACAATTTGAACAGCAAGTGGGAAATTCCTGTTGACCTGGATATATAATTTCTCAGTCTTCCACCTGTTTCTTTTTTAGTGCTCTCTTCCTCTCAATCAGTTGTTTATTGGGATTTTTGTGTGTGTGTGTAAATGATCAAAGCAAGAGACAACATGAATTTGTTCTTAGAATTGGCTTCTGTTATTTCAAGATTCAGTCTGGTAGATTAAAAATCAGCATTTAATAAGAAATTACAGAAAACCATCATCGCAGATACGACTTCTGCCACTTCATGGTTTATTTTTGGGTAGGGCTTATTACATGAGCATAGTTGGAAGACACATTAGTACCTGTTACTGTGTCAGAGTTACACAGGGAAGTGTAATCAAATGTGCTGTTCTGGAGGGATTGAAATCTATTTCAAAAAAAAATCAAGCAAATCAAGAAATCAAGAAAAGCATTGAGCTTTTCGGCATATTTTGTGCTCCCTCCTCAGAAAAGGTCCAGTACTGGGACAGCAGCTGTGTTTCACTGCAATTCTGACTAAGGTGCATTGACAGAGACCGGTGTGGGAGTTTACACAAGGTCTACTTGTTGCAAACCTTACTCTGGCCAGGAATAATCTCTCATTTTTGTAAGCACTAAATTTCATCAATGTTCACCCCCAAATTAAAAAAAAAAACCAAAACACAAAACAAAATACTAAAGCAAATAGACTTGTTATTTTCTGTGTAAATAAAACAGACTTATTTAATCTTTCTTTCCTTGGGTGAGTAGAACATGGTATCAGATGCCAAACCTCTCACAGCCTCCTGGTTGTACCTGAAATTAACTCTTTGAGAGGAAGATGGAAGTGATAAGTCATACATTGGTTTGCAGCTTCTTTTTATTTCCTGTATAACTAGGGCAAAACTGTTAAAAGCTTGAATGTTATTAAGAGTCTTTGTACAAAGAATGTTCACTGAACTGTGGATGAAGTTCATACAGTGGAGTGCAGTGTTGGAGCTCCTCAACTAGTAGGGAATCTGTGAGCTTGAAGCCATGAATCAGATGCAGTGAAGCAATGTTACTCCAACAGTCTCATTAATCTGCCTGGCTGAGAGGCAGGACAGATTTGCCTGGGCAGAAGCTAAGGACAGGCAAGGTGCAGTGCCTGGCACTTGAGCAAATTTATTTGGAGCAATATGGACATGTTGTCAGGGCTGAGAAAATTATACTGATGTAAATGAGTGCCAAATAACACTGTTTATTAGATCAATTGTCTCAAAGAAACGTGTATGATGCTGTTTGTAAAATAAATAGTTTTGCTCTTATACTTTAACTTTTCAGTATGATTGCTTGAAAAACCATTATAAATTCAACAAAAAAGGTTAAGTTTTAGTAAAGCAATTCCCTTTCCCATCTCATATGCACATACACATATTAGGAATGGAAACAGAAGTAGGAACATATAGATATATCTCAAAATCTCAAAGTAGAAATCTCCTCTAGGATTGATCCATACACTCATTAATCTATAATAAATAGATTTTACTTCAACAGAATCCTTTGAATATATGTTTGGCAAATGGTATGTCTATAATTTTTTTCTGAAGTCTAAACAGTTAAGTAATAGTTAAGCATATAAAATCACATGCATTAGCTTTCAGGAGAAAGGAATTTAGGAACTTAATCTGATGTTAAGACCTTTCCAGGTAATGTGAGCCTTTCATCTAATGGGGTTCTCCTGGATCAGACCTTTTATTACTAGGCACTGTAACTCCAGCTTTGAGAAAAGAAGACTAACTTGGAGAGCTGTATACTCTCCAGGGAACAAGCATGGAGGCTTAACCCCTTCCTCTGCCTTAGCTTTCCTGTGTGATTCTAGGCAAATCACTCTGGGAAATAAGACATAAATGCTATTTGCAGACTGAGGAATATAATACCTTGAAACAGAGTTTAGTTATTGAGAGACAAAAAAATATCAAAAGACTGTAGTTTCCTTCAGTAATAAGGAACAAAAAAAAAATTTAAGGAAAAAATTATAGTTATTTGGCTATTTTTGTGGGAATCAAAGAGAAACCAGGACATTAATGTGTGTAAGATAAAGTAATTTATATACACATACCTAGAACTGATGGAATCAGTAAAGACAGTTTGCTCTGGCAGACTAATCCCTGCCCATATCCTTCACATTGCACAGTTATATCTCATTTCTACAACAAAGTGAGTTCCACAGGTGAGATTTCTGTGTAGCTATGTATGCCGTACAGCTGCTGCTATCTTTTAAAGTACTCAGAGATAGATGCTGCAGTAGTTTGTCAGGGCAAGTAGAGAAGAGAAATGTGGACTTTGAGAGCTCTCCATTAAATTTACATGTCTCTCAATTTAGTTAATAGAATAAATCTCCAAGGCTGAAGAACTCAGCCAGGAATCTCTGAAGAAATACAAAATAAGATCTAGGTAGCTCAGAAAGTAGCATATAACATCAGCATTTCTCTGTGTAAAAATATGCTCTTCATGTTCCCTAACATTCTTACAAGAAGCAATGCTAATGGGGAGGCATGTAAACTGGAGTGCTGATTCATATAATTAATGCGGGATGGCAGGAACTGTGGAGAGTGAAAGAGCTGTTGGAACATGCTTTTCCTGAGAACACACCTAAATTAAGAAGCTGTCAGAGATATGTGTTTCATAGTTTCAGCAATCCACGTGTGGCCAGTTTCCAAGATGACTATTAGTAAGAGTACTAACAGCTAAACAAGCATTTCTAATCTCTTATTGAATATGGAGAATTAAGCATCAAGAGGAAGAGAGGACTGTAAACATAAGTGAAGGTCAGTTGAGATACACAGGCAAAGGAATGTCCATTAGCACTGAAAACATAAATGACTTCCAGAAATTATGGGTTTCAAATCAAAGGATGTGATTTAAGAAAAAGCAACATGGGTGGATACAGTGGAAATATCTCACACTTTTATAGTACAGAACTCTTTGCTTTCCATGTCCAACTTTTGTCTTGGACAGTGGATCTTGTATCTGGTTTTGTATAGCAGTTCCTGTCTTTCTGTATTTTCTTTTATTCTGACATATTTTAGAATAATATTAATTGCACTGGGAAAAAACACAGGCAGTTTCCTATTAATATTTCTTTCTGGAGTGCTGCATTGTTTTCCTTTATGGATCAGTTTCTTACTGTAACAGAACCAAAGAAATTATAGGATTTTATTTCCTGAATGTGATTGATCAATACCTTAGAAAAATACGTTTTCATTTCACTAGGGCTGCTTTGCAGAACAGAAGTGGGAATTAAACATGACTTTCAAGAATTTTTGTCAACTTTACTACTCTGCTTCTTTCAGTTAGTGGCCACTGATCTGCTATGGTCGAACATTTAGGCACATGACATAAAGGAGACTAGATATCTGTGTGTTTTAAATAACTTTTCGGTATCTATTTAGTAAAACATTCTTTTGTTTCATGTTTGATATTTTTCTTCTTGTTTTTTCACTCCTGGAGGTTCCCTCTGAATTTTAAGTAAGAGTTGAAAAGAAAAGGTAGAACTTTTGATGTCAAGATTAAGGCAAGCTGCAGGGATGTATATTTTACCTGTTGACTTAATACCAGTAATGCTTATTATGAAGTTTAAAATGGTGCTCAGTTTGGCCACTTTCTTTACTTTGCCAGCTGCACCTAAGGCATCTAATGATGTAGGATTCATGCTACTTATTTTTGAAAAAAACATTTTCTTGCACATTAAAGAAGTATTTTCACCAAAATTTATAAAGTGCTGGCCCATTCACAAAGCAGGGTATCAAGCCAAATAAAAATGGTTACGCTCACACCTTGAAAATGAAAGGTCTCCAAATGACATCTGAAATATCTGGAGCATTATTTTCCAGAAAATACCCTGTAAATCACTGGTGATGGTACCAGAACTCTGGCCAGCCAGGCAGAACAGGTTATCTAGCTCCATGTTTATCAGGTTTGAATGATGGAGGGTTTTTTTGTTGGTTTGTTTTTTGTCCCATAATTTTTTCATCTGTATTTCGCATGATGGCTTGCAATGAGCAACAAGTTTCAGTAAGTGTTTGAGCAATACTTGGAATTTCTGTCTGTGGTGTTTTCTGGGGAAGAGATGAAATTGCAATCTACTCTTTTGTATTGGGTTTGCATCGTAAGATTTTGGTAGCTGGTGATGGTGGGGACTGCAAGGGTAGCTTCTGCTACTTGAAGCCTTCACTTTGTCCAAGAGAGCCAATGCCAGCAGGTTGTAAGATGGACCCACTGTTGGCTGGGGCTGGACCCATTGGCAACAGGGGTAGTGCCTCTGGGATAACATATTTAAGAAGGGGGAAAAATTGCTGCACAACAGCAACAGCTGATGGAGAGAGGAGTGAGACTATGTGAGAGAGACAACTCCGTAGACACCAAGGTCAGTGAAGGAGAGGGAGGAGGTGCTCCCTGCTCCAGAGAAGAGATTCCCCTGTAAACCGTAGTGAAGACCATGGTGAAGTTGTTTGTCCACCTGCAGCCCTTGGAGGTTAACAGTGGAGCAGTTATTCACTTGCAACCCACAGAGGACCCCATGCCAGAGCAGACAGATGCCTGAAAGAGGTTGTGACCCTGTAGGAAGCCTATGCTGGACGAAGCTCCTGGCAAGATGTGTGGTTTAATGGAGAGAGGCTCCCACACTGGAGCACAATTGTTGGCAGAACTTCTGACCCCAAACAGGAGCAATACAGGAGCAGTTCATGAAGAACTGCAGCCCATGGGAAGGACTTATGTTGGAGAAGTTTGTGGAGGACTGATTTCCATAGGAAGAACACCACACTGGACCAGGGGGAGAGAGTGAGGAGTCCTCCCCTCTGAGGAGGATGAAGCACCAGAGACAACATGTGATGAACTGTTTGCAACTCCCAGTCCCTGTCCCTCTGTGTTCCTGGACAGGAGGAGGTAGAGAAATCAGGAGTGAAGTTGAGCCCAAGAAGAAGGGAGTGGAGGAAATAAGTTGTTTTAAAATTTGGTTTTATTTCTTGTTACCTTGCCTTGATTTGATGGGCAAGAAATTAATTTCCCCAAGGTAAGACTCTTTTGCCCATGATAGTAATTGCTGAGTGGTGTCCCTGTCCTTATCTTAACTCAGGAGCCCTTTCTCATATTTTCACTCCAGCTGAGGAGGAGAATGATAGAGCAGCTGTTGTGGGCCCCTTGTGTCAAGCCAGGGGTGACTCACCTGTCTCTGATGAGCTAAATAAAAAGAATTTGCTAATGTTGTCTCAGCTAAACAGAGAGTAGAGGACTTCTAGGTCCTAATATGTCATCTAATGTACTAGCTAGATAATGCTTGTCATGAATGACTGTTTCTGGAGTCTGTATCAGGCTCATAGAACCTCCTAATCCCATGGTTATACTTCGAGATGTATGCATAAATCATGGTGTGATGGAATAACCTGATCTTCTGCACTATGACACAGTTTTATGTTGTATCTGCCCTGTTCATCTCAAAGAATTTTTTTTCAAACCAAATGCCATTGCTATTCATGGTATTTTGAGCTTGAACTACTGTTGAGCACAACAAGAATAACCAGCTGGAAAAGGAGAAAAAATATAGGCAGAGTTTGTAATGGCTGCAGTCTGTACTCTCAGGCTTGGACAGACCAAAACAAAGGAGAGACCCCATCTACCTGAGGGTAAGGAAAACAAAACTACACAGCCCTAGACAAAAGTAAAATCTTTTGGCTGTTGCCAGGAAGTTTGTATCACTTGTTGATCCTGTTAAATCTCTTAACTGTTTGCCCTAGAACCTTAGCTCCAGGATTTACCCATCATAAAGAGATTACAGCTCCCAACTGGCTGCACCAGTTTGACATGTTCACCTCTGCTGCAGGCACAAGTGGTCCAGAAAAGTGTTAGCAGGACACCCAGCCCCTGTTTCTGGACAAAAAGGAGTCAGCAGACAACATTTAAATCAGACAGGGGTCAGGATCAAGTAAAATACTAGAAAAGCTTATGCAGGCTAACTGTGGAGTAAACACTACGCCTGATGTTCCCCATATGGATGTTTAGAATGCCCTAAGGCTCTGGACTCAAGAAGTATTTTATAGAAATTGTATGATATATTCCTTCTACTACCTTATGAAGCTATTTCTAACAGTTAAATACAGGGAGTTTGGGGGGTTTTGTGTGGTGTGTTTTTTTGTTTTTTTTAAAGAAAAGTCATTATAGAAGTGGCCTGTGTTTTTATGACAGACATAACATGAAACAGTCATATTACTCTTTCAAATTGGCATGCTCTATTAAAAATGAGTCAGGAACTATCTTCTAATGTCACCTGAATCCAACATAGCGAATGCAGATTTACACTAATGTTACTGAAAGGAGAAATTGGCCATTTTTGGACATCAAAATTTCTAAGCAGAGGGAGTTTGTTTTATCTCCAGTAAGGCTTCATAACTCCTCATTAACTGGATTTATGGAACTAGAAGAGAAAATGGACTCCTAGGCAACAACTTTAGTCTCTGCAATCTGTGCAAGCCAGTTATACATACCTTTTCTATTTAATAACAAAATATCTGCCTGGAGCACTTTTTACACTTTTGTTTGTACGTGCATTGTGTCCAAGTATTTTATTTCGATTCATACCAGATAAATAAATTGTCTGTAACATAATAAGTTATACATGGAGAGTTTTTAAAGTCCTTACTAAAGTTCTGTCTCCCTAAAATTGGATTTTGGAGTACTCAAGTTGGGTATTCTCTGCAATATCTTTCCAACATCCCTTCCAACATTCTTTGTCTCCTTTGAAAATCATGGCTGATTAAAAGTCTAATGTAACAGCTGTTTGTGATCATGATTGATATGTTTTCTAGACAGATGCTAAGTATTAGAAGCAGAAACATTCTGAACTCCTTGCAGTGCTCAAAAAATATTGAATTGATACCTTTTAAAGTCACAGTAGTACAAAACTGCATGCCAAAGAACATTCTTTCTGTACTTAGTATCTATTTGGTGTAACTCAAAAGATTGATCACACCACACACAAAAAACGCCCAAACCAACCTATAAGCATGGCTTTAGCAGTTGAAATTCTTTGTCTGCATGACTCAAAAAGTTCTCTGAACAGTTTTAACAACTCACTATACCCACAGTGAAATTTAATATCAAAAGTGAAGTCTCCTTGTGAAAAAGCTTACTCATTAGCTAGCATTAGCTGACCAACTACATCACTGCTAGTTGAAGGAAGGTGAAACCAGCAGAAGCAAGAGGAGTGCAGGTAGTGGCACAGCATTTAAACAATTTACAGTGTAGAAAAAAAAAATAGGATTTGTAATTGCCTTTAGAAAACCAAATGCCTCACAGTCAACCAAGAGCAGGAACATTCCCACTGTCTGTTTTATTCAGTCTCTGGAGAACAAGCAAGCCTGCAGAGGTAGTACCATGCTCCCATCCCCTTAGGAACAAGTCCCCAGTCAGATAACCTGCATGGAGTCACCCTGGAGGCTGGCAGAACAAGCAGCTTCTTCCAAGGCCTGTTCTGAGCATTTTCCAGTGTGAGCATCTCCCAGTCAGCTGCACATTTAGGAGCCTGGTGGGTCAGCTGGTCCCTGCAGGTAGTTCACATTTAGACACTTCATGAAAATGTCTTAATTTCGCTCTGTATTTTCCTCACAACCATCCCATGGCCAGGTATGAGCAGGAGCTGTCCCTGTAGCTGCTCTGGAGAAGGCATTGTACAGCACGCACTGAGGTTCTGCCTACCCCAATTAACTGCCCCTCGCCCTGATCACTCTGGACTGGAAGGGCATTTCAGAGCACCAGTCCTCATCCAAACCCGTGCTGTGAACCCAGCACTAAGGCACTCGTGGCTGCTAGGAGTCACTCAGCCCTCAACAGTCATCACCAAGCTTACCCGCCTGCTGCTTTTTACAGCTTTCAGATCCCCTTCTGCAACTTTTAGATGACAGAATAACTTCCTCCAGCCCTTATTTCACGTGCGAGGAAGTTGGAGAAACAGCTTCAGGAAAGGTCTGCAACAGCTCCTGCTGGCTTTGTGGCCACCCCTTGGATGGGGTGATGTACAGCACCTGCGCCATGCCCAGCCCAGCCCCAGCACCTTCCCCTCAGCAGAAGACATACAGGACCAGACTCCAGCCAGCAGCATCCCACCTGGGATGGTGGTCAGGCCGTGCATCGTGGTACAGCTGGGTGTTTCTGTTAAAGTTCCTTATGGTCCTGATCTGCTTTTGGAGTAGCTGTGTGGGTGGTGGGAGCAAGAGGAAGGTAAGATTTCCTTCTTGTATGGAGGTGGTTTGGGGCCTGAGATTTTAGATGCTCTTGCTTCACATCTGTGGTAAGCCTGCTCTTGCTGCAGTTGTGTATGTTTGTAAAAACTTTCTTGTGTAAATGTGGTCTCTGCTATGCTGTTCCTAGAGTCTTTCTCTCAGTTGCCTTGTAGTTTCAGGACAAGGGACAATGGGCACAACTGAAAGCACAGAAGTTCCACCTGAACATGAGGAAAATCTTTTCTGTGAGGGTGACAGAGCACTGTACCCTCATCTGGAGACATTCAAAACCTGTCTGGACATGTTCCTGTGAAACTGACTCTAGGTGAACCTGCTTTAACAGGGATGTTGGACTAGATGCTCTCCTGAGTTCCAATCCAACCCCAACCATCCTGTGATTCTGTGACATTGTGGCTGTGCACGTGTGCCATGATGTAGAGAGAAGGTTTGGGCCCTTAAGTGCTATGTATGGGGAAACTGGAGAAAGGTTTTGACGGAATTGTGTTTTGACTGCAGGGTGAAGTGATTTCTAACATATATTCATGACAGAAATTTGAATGGAGCCCGTATCTCTTGTATGTTCTCTTGGTTGTCTCACAAGGATTTGTTTTTCTGGTGCTGTCACATATCATGAGCTTGGGTAAGCTCACCTTCCCATACTAAACTGGCCTATGAAATGTAGCTGAAAGGGTCTAACACTTTTTAGAGAGGAGAAATCTTCAGTGGCGTGGCTTTCCTTCTGGAAGTTGTGTAACAGTGATAGTCCAACTGTAGATACAATATGTCTTTCTTGGTACTAACAAGATTTTCCTTTCTTTTTTTGCTTTATCAGTTGGACCAGGAGTCCTACCTAGATTGCAAAATTTTTGTCATTTACCACCACAACACATACAAAGAAATGTAAAGTAAATGCATAGCCTGCATCCACACTGTGGCAGAGCTGCATCTTAAATTGGTTATTGGCAGTGACTTAGATTAGCAAGTTTATTCCATTTTGTGGAGTTAAATTCTGTCTCTGGTATATTTATACACCAAGACCAGGGTCAACATAAAGTGAAGTTTGAGAACCTAGTCTTGCAAATAATCAAAAACTTCAGTAGGGTGCTGTTTATCCACTTCTTGTTATTTTTTTAGGAAGGTCACTTTTTATTGAGAGAATAATTCAGTCATAAAACTATTGTTATATAAATTAGAGAAGAAAGAAAAATTAACAAAGACAGGCAGTGAACTTCAGCCTTGAGAATACTGAAACAATTTATGCTCTCAGCCAGCAAATGTTGTGTGCTCTAGGGAAAAAGTAATAAACAGTATATGGAATGGACACTACAAAAAGTCTTATTCCCCGTAATATGCAAGCCAAATACGCTCTGTGTTTTAAATCTATGGGTCTTTAACACAGAGCTTGAACAAAAAAAAAAATCTGTTCATGGGAATCCACTTCTTTTAGTTGGTGTTGAACTCAGTTTACCAGTAATAGCTTTAAAATTCTGACTCAAGCGCAAAACAAAATAAACTTGTTTCCTACTTACTAGAAATAATAGGAAAAGAACAGAACTCTGTGTCTGAAGAGGGACAGAAAAGAGCTCTGAATAAAGAGGAGACGGGGATAAAAAATTAAATATGTAATTTGAGTGTTCCTATATTAGTGAAAGCACGCTTTTCGGACAGAAAGACCTACGTTTCTTCCATAACTATTCTAAATTTCCTTTCAATGATAAATTGATTATAAACACAAACACACAAAAATCTGTGTAGGCAAAATGGCATGCATTCCAGCTGCTTATAGTGCATGAGAGTAAAAAAATTTACCCAGAAGTTTGACAAAATGTATCAACACATACAAAAAACTTAAATGTAAATTAAATAGTTCATACTTCTGTTTGCTACAAAGGAAAGCAATAGATTCAGATCAATTTAGACAACCTCAAACACGAGACAGCAAATGTATATGAACTGCAGGTACCCATATACCAACTAGCTCTTGATATATCTGGGTTTTTTAAAGCTGCCTACGTTATTATACAGGGCAGAAATACTTGTATGGATTTCTAAGCTACGAAATATTCTAAATATTCTCAAACTTGGGCCTATGTGATGCTTTAATGGAAGTACTTATGTTAAAGCTAAGCATGTACATCTAAAATTTGTTTAGCTGATTTTTCTTTTTTAAAAATTTTCTTTAGGAATTTCTCCATGCATTAATAATATGCCACAGTTTTCACTTCATTGCATCACTTACTTAGTTTGCCTTTAATAGCAGGAACAAAGAAAATGGGCAGATATGCAATGTCACTGAATTCAAGCTGCGTGACTAGAATAGTGTATAATATGCAACAGTCACCTCTGCTGAGCCAACAGAGCACTGTCTGCATTGATGTTGAGAAATCCCTTTTGAAAAGAGGACTAGCTGTACAATAACTTACAGAAAGCCCACCTTTCCTGAAAAAGTTTCAACAGCTTTACTTCAGGTTGGCTTCTTCCCTGCTTCATCAGGATAATTTCTTTTAAGCATGGATGCAATTGTAATTTTAAGGGATTCATGGGACTACTGTGGATAGATAAAATACATTAAGTTTGGGGGTTGTTTTCCATGTGGCATATCCATTAATTGTACCATTCTCATAATACAATCAGGGCTGATTAGCTGGTTGATTGGCTCTTCTAAAGGAGCATGTAAACATCTGGGGAAACAGGTGGTGCCTCTCCTAAATGCATCTGCAAGAAGTGGAAAGCTGCATTGAATGTCTGCCCTGCTGGAATCCAGAGACTGTCTCTGACTGCCCATTAGTGTTTTTCCGTAGCTGGCCCCAGCTTCTGATTTAAATAGGATTGTATCTATATCTAGTATTGTAACTATTTAATATACCACCCAGGCTCCTGGTGCCATAGTAAGATCCCCAATGGTTAAAACTTGAAAGGCCTTGTCCTAAGAACTTTCTTAAACCTAGTGGATTAGATTCAAAATAATTAAAGGCAGATATCAGATTTAGAGGACAGATGGACAAGCTCAAGAGAAATAAGAGATCTGCAGCTATGTTCCCATAGAGGAGATGGCTGAACTGATAAAAAATTAAGTGTTGTATCACAATGTATCCTTGTGAATATGCAATTACAGTAGACTCTAATTTATAGATGTCTATTCTAGTTATGTGGGTGCAGGTGTAGTCCGCCACACAGTTTATTAAGAAAATGCTGATTTTGAGGATAGATGAGGGTGGTGAGGCACTGGAACAGGTTGCTCAGAGAAGTTGTGGATAGCCCATGCATAGAGGTGCCTGGGGGTGTAACCAAATGATCTTTAAAAACCCTTTCAACCAAAGCCATTCTATGATTCAAGATCTGACATTACGCTCTTAAAGACAGCTTTGCTATAAAGCTGACTCTGCAAATTGCAGGCATATGTTTGTTTATTAATGGTGTACTTAGTACTATGTATATGAAGAAAAACCATGAAAAAGTCCATTTCTGATTTGTACCTTGAAGATCAGATCTTTATTAAAGTTTGTTTCTGAGCCAAATATTTGCTCATAAAGATATATGCATTTATGTGCAGCTTAGAGGTACTGATATTAAAGTAGGGAAAAGAGGTAAGCTTGACTCCTTTGTTTATTACTGGGCAAAGGCACTGTCTGAAAATTTTACGATAGAGGAGTAGTTCTAGACAGACAGAAAGGCACCACTGTGGGAGCTGATTGCTCATTATATTTATAGATAAGCATAGAAGCAATGTGTGAAAGATGGCTTTAAGGGGTGAAGTTTTCTAGTGTATATGAAATACCAATTGCTGTTTCTGAGAACTGTTGAGAATACAGATCTAGAAATGGGACCCTGTCTTTAACAGCTGTTTGAAGATACCAAGCAAGAATTATTTCTTTCTACAGTCTGTTTTTTTGAAGTTGTAACAGTTCTTGTCCTGTGAGTGAGAACTTTCTTGAATAGCACCTAACTCTGCATGCCTGATGAGTGATAAGGAACTTGTGACTTACTCAGTAAAGGTTTATAAGAATGTTGCATAATCTAATATTTGGGGTTGATAAGAATCAGAAATACTTTGACATAACCTAATTTATTCTTTGATTTAATTTAACGTCCATTCAAAGCCTGGTGGGAAATTCAATAAACAGATAGCTTCCCACCAAACCAGTTCAATGCACCATGTATTTAGAATGTACTTGAAAGCTGAGTGAATCAGTGCTATATTAGTGTTTTAACAAGGCCATTTTCTGTGCTTGGAAGTTCTTAGACCTGTCAAAGACTACTAATTTCATTTTTAATAGGAAGCTTTATGTAGCACTAAGTATGATTTTGAGAGTTCAGACTTCAATTTCCATAGTCTATTGAACCTAACATGATTAATTAAACTTAAAAATTAAACGGTTTTTTTCCTGAAAATTGTATAGGATTAAAATTGCTGTAACTGGCACCTGAATAAACTTTCCCATGTTAAGGAATTATGACTGTTCTTCATTATTTTCCTTTGAAGCACTGTGATTTGCCAAAGAAGCTGTATCTAGAATCCTATGTTCATTGACCATTTCATCTTAAAAAACCTCCCTAAAAAAAGACACCGACACATACACACAAAAAAATGCCCACACTCCAAAAAAATCTGTGAAATGCAAGTTACATAAACTGAGATGTAAATTCCAATCCAGGTTTCTGATGCAATTTCATGTTCTCTTCTATCTTCTGCTGTGCAGATTTAGCTTTTCTATGCTCATATGCATTATCACTTTGGCATTTTCATATCAAAAGCATTCAGATAGAATATCAAATTGGGTATTACACATCAGGAAAACACATTTTCCAGAAGCAGTGATGGATTGTGTTCATCTAGATTTTGCTTGTCTGCTTATTACCTGGGTGTTTCAAAGGTGACTAAGATAGGAGTGAAAACTGAATACATGAGTATAGCATTGACAATCTCATCTCCAAAGGTAACTGAAACTACTAACAGCAAGTTTTTTTGTTTCTCTTACAGACCACCATTGTACTTGAAATTTCCCTAAAAGATATTTCTTTATCTGCCACCTTTCATTGTCACACCATTTGATTACATTCTTTATCTAACACAACAGAACCATGGTTGCCTGCAAATAGCTTTGTGCGGTGTGTCGCCATGCTCTTCCTTGTGAATGAGCTTAGATCCCTTTCTTAAGGACCATACTTTTTGTAACTTCTTAAAACTAACAAATACAGAAATCAAGTTAATTTTGCATAAACAGCAAGTGTTTTTTTCACATTGTGTCATGCAACCTCCCCTCAGCCCTGAAGACTGATAGCACAAGTGGAAGATGATATGTAGTTTGAACAGACTTCTTGGATTTTTTCAATAATGATTTGTACAGGAGGGAGAGACTTGTTTCTCAAAATATATAGAAAATTCTTGAAAGGAAAGAATGATAATGGTGGGTCATTTAGTGCCATAATTTATCATGATATATTCACATTTTGATTGTCATTTCCTTTCTTGGACATTTTTCATAGAATCATAGAATCCAGGTTGGAAAGGATCTCAAAGATCATTTGGTCCAAATTTTCTTGCCAAAAACATTTTTCTTGGATTTTATCATGAGTAAATAATATTTTTGTAATTACACCAGAACTACATAGACTCTGAAAATGTCACGGTAAGCTGAAGCATTGCAGGAAATTCTTTCTGCATTGACACCATCTCTTTTTGTTCATGCTTGTGTGCTTGTATATAACATTTAGAAAGTAGACAGACATCTGCTTCCCCTTCCTCAATTCCAGCCTTTGGGTCTAATGAAACAGCTTGTAACATACAATACTTAACTTGTGAGAAGAGTTCTGCCTTTTAATGTGGATGTTGGTTCTTGTGATTTTAAAGGTACCGCATGAGAAAGAGATGTTCTAGGACTTACAACGGCAAGGGCCCCTTCCTGACAACAGCAGAAAAGCTTACTGGAGTGGAAGCAATGTAAAAGAAGCAAGAAATTACTCAGTTTTGTCTGAATTTATTATGCAACAGGTTCCTGAAGTGATTGTTTGTCCACTGCCAAATTTTCTCTTCAATGGTGTTCAGAGAAAATGGATTCTGCGCCAAGCGTATGACCTTCTAGTACCTGAAGGAGGCCTACATGAAAGCTGTGGAGAGACTGTTTACAAAGGCTTGTAGTGATAGGACTAGGGGCAATGGGTATAAACTGAAGAGAGACAGATTTAGACTAGACATAAGGAAGAATTTCTTCACTATGAGAGTGGTGAGGCCCTGGCACAGGTTGCCCAGGGAAGCTGTGGCTGCCCCATCCTGGAGGTGTTCAAGGCCAGGTTGGATGGGACCTTGGGCAGCCTGATCTAGTGGAATGTGTCCCTGCCCATCTCAGGGGGGTTGATCTAGATGGTCTTTAAAGTCCCTTCCAATCAAAACTATTCCATGATTCTACCAATTTGGTGCATGACCCCTTGACAATGTCTCATAAAATCCTAACAAATTTAAAGATATTCTTTGCAATATAATTAAATACTGCTTAGTAAAAGGTTTTGAAATCTTCCAGTTATCTATGTGCATCAAAGCACAGATGTTTAAATAAAGCTGGACTTTTTCAGTTCAGCAGTTGAATTAATGCATTTGAAAGGAAGAGAGGGGAAATGGTTTCAGGACAAATCAAACCAGATGGAAAAACGTGGAGGTTAGCTTTCCCATCAATTTCTTTTGTGTGAACCAAAATGCATAGCCCCAAACTAATGTTTTAACTTAGGAATTATTTTGTATTTGTTTACATTAAGAGAGGTTATCTTTTTAGATGAAAATGTTCAATGTTTTTGCTTAAACTACTGAAAAAAATTACTCTGAGCTCCCAATTTTTCCCGTCTGTTTTGATTCACATTGATCATGCATTTGATTGGAAATCACAAAAGGCTTGTTTTTTTCTGAGAAAAATGTAATTTATGGTTAATTTATTATTTTATGGGAAGGCAGGGAAGTCCAGTTGCTATAATCATGTTTTGGCTTGTTTATTGCATGCTTAACTGGTGTTACATGTTTCTCAAGACTGTGATCTGTGAGAAGAGCAATTTCTAAACTTGAGTTGCACTGAATGTCAGGTCCGTCCATATCAAATGACAGAAAAAATGAACATGTCATAGAACCTTATTTTAATTTTCCCAAATGTCTCATTGGTGGAAATTGAGTTTTTGCACCTTAACGTTCTTTTTAAAAAATGTATTGAGATAGCAATTACTGTATTTTCCCTACATTATATACAATAATATCAGATTTGGAAGCATTCTTTTTTAAATTTCAAATACAATTTTTCATGGGAAAAGACATGTTAAATCTTTAAGATCAGCAAAAATATCCCCAGTAACTCTAATTCTGGAATCTCACTTGGTTAGATGATAAAGGCAACATTCTCACATGCTAGTTGAAAGAGCTATTTTGATATCAGTTATAGAAGACTCCACAGACTAATACTATACATTACTTTTTTTACCTAGAGGATGGTACATGTGGACAGTTGGAAAGGTTAGTACTATGGTTGCTGTTCCAAATTTTATAGGGGACTCAGCAAACCAGAATGTAAAAGTCCTACACATATTTTTTTCAAATAACAGTGAATACCATGGTTTTGTCTCAACAGATTTATCCCTTTCTTGATGAAAGTAGAACATAAGTTTGCTGGAAGCCAGAAGATTTTTTTTATGAACTCTCAACAGTCTGGAGGGAAAAAAAAAAACCAAAACCAAAACCGAACTAAAAAAAAGAGATAAAAACCCTATCTCCTGGAAACAAGTTTTTGCTGCTTGCAAGAATATCTAAAATGCCTTCATTGTTTGTGTGTTCCTACGCTCTTGCTAAGCTTTGAAGTGGAAAGCAACAGAAGTCTGTTTTGTAATGTCACAGAACAGAACTACTTCAAAATAGTATTTCAAGAGGATGAAAGACTTTAACCAGGTGCTGCTGCAACTTGTTGTCTAAAGCCAATCAGATGTTACAGCATTATTTTTCTGGATGAGTCCAGTCCTCTAGTGCATATAACACTAACACAAAGCAAACAAGTGCTATAAGAGAAGTCTAACTTGTGGACATTAATAATTACTATAGCCACAGTCCAAAAAACAAAAGAAATGAGAAAACATTGATAAACAAAATCAGGAAACAGAAATGTGGATTGTTTGTTTTAAAGTGGCAGACAAATGCACTGTGAGATGCTGAATCAGCAGCTGTGCTGTCCGAGCATGTTGGCAAGAATGGCATGTTCATCTCAACAAAATCCTCCCCCAAAAAGCCACTTTAATAAATAGAAATAGAGTAATGAAATGTTTAAGGATTTTATCTTGGGTCTGGCTACAAAAAGACTAGTTTACCAGAATTCACATATCTGAAGGTGATATTTTCCTTTAAAACAACTAAACCTTCAATTTGAAAACCCCATAGTCATGAAAGCAAACTTTAATTTTTGATCATTCTAAACTCTCATTTCCTATCTTAATACTAGAAATAGGAAAGCTAATTTTCACAATGAGCTAACAAATACTCTTCTGTGTGCTGTGTTATCAAGCAATACCTTCTTCGGGGAGTAGGGTAGTTGGACAGATCTCTTTAGCTGTTAAGGCCATAAGGAAAATGATATGGTAGATATTGCCTGTCTGTGGTCAAGTATAAATCTGCCTGTACAGTGGACTCCGTTCCAGGATTTGACTTGTAGAGCTTCAGCAAGACAGGTCAGACAGACTGCTAACTTATAAAACAGGGTGGTATGGAAAAGATGGATATTTAGTGTTTTAGAACTATCCCTGAAGAGGCAAGCCCAGCCCATCAGTACGTCAGCTTTTTTAAACTATGATTAACTCTGGTTACAAAGGGCTGTTATCAAATATGGAGGGGAGCAAGAAAGGTACAATAACTTCATGGTATTTATTGCATGTCCCTTGATGCTCCTTTTTCTGGTATCTTTGTTGACTTGTTTTCGCCACATCTGCAAAATGTCTCATCTCCACTTGCTGAATTATATTTTGATTTATACTGAGACACCATCTGATGGTTCTGCAGTCTCTATTGGCTTTTTGTCTAAGATTTCATTTGACACAACCTTTCCAATGTTTCCTCACTAGAATCCATGAAGTGCTCCTTCCTATCAGTCAGTATCACACTTCCTTCATCCTGATCATGCATCCTTTTTTCTGCCATTCTAATCTGACTGTCACCAGTGCCCACAGCACTCAAGTCACTGAATTCCATCCATACTGTCCAAAAGCAAGGTCAGTGATGATGCTTTCCTTCAGGCTTTCATCATACTAAAAGTCATTTTACTATGGGTGTAGTGAGAAACTGGGTCATGTATTTTCTTTTACAAGGGGTTTTTTTAGTTCTGGTATACTTGTGTTCGGGTAATATTTCTCTTTTACTGCCAAGTGTCCTGTGCTTACAGTGTCAATCATCTGTAAAACTCCCTTGTTTCACTCCCAAACTTTTTCCTGAAAAAAGACCTGAAAGATGTGCTTCCAAGGAAAAGTCTAAAAGTTTTGTGATGGACAGAAGATGTTAGAAAGAAAAGTACTCTTTTCTATCTTTAAGAACTGGGAACAGGGGAAGGAGGGTCACAGAATTGTTGCTCTGCTGGCTGAAGTTAAATTCCTTCAATTAATATTGGAATAAATGGTCTAGCTTTTAAAAAAATCTAGAAATGTGAGGAGAATGAGTCACCATGGATTTACAAGAAACAAATTGTCAAATAATTTTCATTACAATTTGACTTGTAGAAACCAAAGACAATAACTCGTATCTTTGTATTAGTAAAGTTTGAGGTAGTTGTTAATTATTCATTATCAAAATAGAAAGTTATTGAATGGTGGAATACAAGGTTCTGTACTAAGCCCAGGACTATTCAAGAGCTTCACTAAGCACCTGATGTTTAACTTGGGCATCTTCGCTAGCTTTACAAATTAGAATTCTAAGGGAAAACGGAAGATGCAAGTATGTTGTGGAGATTGAGGAAATTGTCAGAAAGCATATCTGCTGCATTCAGCAGTAGTAAAGCAACACCAGCACTGCTTCATAAAATCTTGCATGTGCCACTTCCAGAAATGTTGAGATCCTAACAACATTGTTGAAAAATATCAGATATCCACATTGGAAGAAACTGAGTGCTTTGGCATAAGACAGTAAAGCTGAGGGGAATATCTTAAGATGGAAATCTCCCTCTGTATAGGAAGAGCAAAACTTCTTAGAAAGATATGAGAGACTTAATCATAGCACAAGAAATGACATAGACTTGATGTGATTGTTCAAAATGCCATATGCTGTAAAAAAGTAGGGTAAAAGTAGAATTGTTTTAGATTAGAACACAACTATATACATTATACATGTACAGAATAATGAGTAAAACTGTTATTAGATTTTGCTTTTGTTGCTGATTTAACTGTTTTATTGAACCATACATCATTAGCACTACTAACCTCTGTGAGCGAGGAGTATAGACAAACAGTTATTGCAGTTGATAATCTGCAGTTTAGAGATATTAGAAGACTACTTTAGCCTTTTAGGCAGCTGAATTAAAGTTTTAAGAATATACATACTTTTATCTTCTAGTGTAACATCTGTATGCATCTGAAAAGAGAATTCAACTATGTAGTTACTACCTCTCTCCTTCCCACTGAAAGACTATCTGCTTATGCTAGAGTATATTCTAACAAAGGTAGATTATTTCAAATCTATAGTCTGAATGCCTCTAAAGTTTGGAGTGGATGACCAAATTGTTATGGTTTTTAACAAATCTTTTATAGGCTAACATTAAAGCCTTTGGAACTTTTGAATGCACGTCTAAAGTAATTATATCTTGGACCAGTGCCATGCAACTAAACATTAGAAATTTGTTACTACTGGCTTATACATTGTATTAATATAACTATTTCATTTTACATTGTGGTAAAGGGACTACATCTCCAAACTCTTATTTCTTCATATTAATCTACAAATGTTTAGTAAATTTCATTATTCCAAATTGATATTATCATAGAATGGTTTTTGTTGGAAGGGACCTTAAGAATCATGTAGTTCCAACCCCCCTGCCTGTGCCACGGACATCCCACTAGATAAGGCTGCCCAAGGTCCCATCCAATCCTAAATAATGGTGAGGTGATGTAGTGGTTAAAGAGAGTGTAAGAATTCACACTAGTGCTTATCCCAATAGGGGTATATTTCACATCTGTTGTTTATGATGTGAAGTGCCGATGGGGACAGATGTGGTAACTCTGTGCATAGTAATACCTTTAATTAGACTAACAGAATGAATGCTGTTACCAGGCTTTAGGGGGTCTCATAAAAGCCTTACTTCTGATGCAGAGGGAATTGGTGCAATGGGAGAATGAGAACTCCAAAAAGGACTAAACTGTGAAGATCAGTATCTACTAACTTGTGCAGCACTCATGGATAATCTTACAATTTCTCTATGACTTTTCAGGAAAAAACTTCCTGTGAACTTGGAAAGTTTAAGAATATAACTTATTTGTCAGTCAAAAGACAAATGCCAGATGTCCTTCTGCTATATATAGGCATCACTGTGCCTATACCAAGATTATAGTTTTTAAATCTAATCCCTTTTGTAACCGACTAATCCCTTTTGTAAGAGACTCGGTTACTGGAGCAGAAAAATATCTTTACCTGGGACTACCTTGCCTCTCTTCTAGGCTACACTGCCTGAGGTACAGAGCTGAAGCTTGAGGGTATGAAGTCTTTGAAGTTAAAGCATAACAGCCTCTTTGTTTTCTCTGTTTTCCTTGCCATAAAGAGCACATAACTGGAGTGACAGAGTTCAGTGAATAGACGCTTTACACGACTGCCCATGGCAACACCTGCTGGCAGCTGAGTGTGACACCACTGCAAACCTTAACCATAGCACAGGAAAGAACACAGAAACCCCTTGTTCAGTTTCATGTTTTATAATGATCAGAAATATACAAGTGGTAGGTTGCATTTTCCTTATTCTTGAAGGGAGATTTTCCATGTGTTCCAGCCAAAGCAATACCTGCAAACATTAAGACTAATTTTCCAGCTTGGTACTTTAAAAGTAACTGTGGCAATGCTACAATTATATCATGTTATCAGCAGCTTGTGGGACTGGCTTCAATGTCCATATTATGGTGTGCAGGCACAGTTAGGTGGGCGGGATATTTTAATAACCTGTGACTGTTGATTGTGAGTTGCATCTTGTCTATATGTTGAAATAAAAGACCAATTGTTCAGGCTACAGAAGAAAAGACAAAATGGGATTTTAAAATTGGATCTGCATGGTTGTCGCAAAACAAGGACTTCCGTTTGAACACTGACTATGGACAAGGTGGTTAGGAGTTTAAGCTAACAAAAACTGAGCTGAACCTTGTGGGTGAGCAGGATAAAGTACAACCAAAACAGAGGAATCCAAATAACCTCTGCTGTAGAACTACTTGCATGACTTAACCAGACTCCAGCTTGAAGTTTTATTCTTCCTGTGCTCTGTTATCATTTGCACACTTTGTTCCATTAATATCATGCCCTAAACATGCCTCAGATGATGTCCTAATGATTTTTTTCAGTTCCTCTCTAAACTGCTTAGTGTTTTGAGGTTTCTTTGTCCCTTAAAGGGTCATGAGAACTGCTCTTAAAAAGAGCCTATCCTGTGGGCATAAAGATTCTAGTATAGCATGTATACTGGCGCAAGTGGCCGATGCCTTGTTGTACCTGCAATATTAGCAGCAAGCACAGAACAAATGGCCAATGTTCTCATGCTTGCTAGCTTGTGGAGATCTTGGAATCTTTCTAAGACTCATGGGTTAAGAGGACATGAATGCACTAGATGGAAAATGTGAAGATAAGGGGTATATCTGTGGAAAACAGGGTGTTGCACTCTGTTGCCGCACTGCGGGATTCTCACGGGTGGAAATTCACTGGGATAGCTGTTACTGGATACAGAGGCATTATATAAAGTTGTATTCTCTAAATAAAGTTGATCTCGATTTTTGCCCCCATCGACAAGGTCTGTGCCTTAATCGCTACAATACCCTTTAGCACCCATAAGAGCTTTTTATGACCTCTGATGTTCTTATAATGTTCATATCCAAATGCAAGGCTTGAAAAAAATACCAAGCCTATGTAGCTTTTACACATTAGATGCCTGTGAGCAGTGTTTGATATGAAATACAGTATTTTTAAATTCGAAATTTAATTCTTATCTTGAGTTAATATCTTAATTTATCCACATAAAAAGTCTCTATAAAGTGAAAAATAATTTACCTGTTTTGCTGTTCAAAATTTTACCTGAAATGGCACTAGTGGGTATTTGCATGAGATGCAAACTAAAACCTTATTAAAATGTAAAAGCTGAGCGACTACCACAGTATTTCATTCTCTATTTAGTTTTCTTAATAGCTGAGATCTTTCTTGGTGGAAGTTATTTTTATAATCATAACATAAGAGAAGATTTTATACACGTATAAATAAAACTTGGTAATGAAAAGTAGGTCAGTCCTTCAGTCTGGCTTCTAGCTACCTCTTAAAAGATTTTCCTCTGCAGTGATTTGCTGATCCACTTATTCTTAATATCATAATCCTCGAATTTATAATCCTCAGTGATAGTTAATGATTGCTAACATGTATAATTTTCCTCATCAATTGCAACAGAGCCAATGATACATTTGCCCATGTGTTTGTGAGTGGCTGTCTGTTTCAGAATCTGGTTATTTAAAGTGTATCTAATTTAATTACCAAACAGCAAATACACTGTCTGCAAAAGTCACTGACCTAGAATGTTGCCTCTAAGCTTTAGAGCATGGCTGACAGCGGAATGATGTAAAACGACATGAAAGCTGAAGACATAATTGCTCATTGTGAATCTCTTTTTCAGTAGCTAACATTATTCCAGAGATGAAAAGTGACAGTTATGTATTTTTGGCAATGTTTCGCTGTAGGAAAAGAACATGCAACTTACTTATTTTTGCTACTGTTAGGGCTGACTCAAAATTATATTCATAAAATTGTATTTACTGACATTATGGACTGAATTTTTGAGTGGTCTCTGCCCAAGTACTAATTTAGGGCCCTCATAGTCTAGGTATATAGTCATGCAAAATGAGCTGTTAGAGGTTTATCCACAAAACATCACAAGAGTTATTTCTAGGAGCAAATGCTGTATTTTGGGGGTAGCCAAAAAAAGAAAAAAAAAAAAAAGAAAGTGAAGCATCCAAAACTGCGAAGCTTTTTCTTATTATCTTTCTTTTCAAAATTTTAAAA
>WAAB01003440.1:48243-117940 GCA_013389865.1 Piaya cayana | reverse complement strand
GAAAAATGAGCGGTTAGAGGTTTATCAAAAAAACATCACAAGAGTTATTTCTAGGAGCAAATGCTGTATTTTGGGGGTAGCCAAAAAAAAAAAAAAAAAAAAAAGAAAGTGAAGCATCCAAAACTGAGAAGCTGTTTCTGAATATCTGGCTGCACAAAATTGAAAAATGCCATCTGGTGACAACTTTACCTTCTACACAGATTCCATCAGACTCTATGTGTGTGTGTATTCCCTTTGCTTGCAAATGTACACTTGTGGCTGCATATGTGAAACCCTGGAAAGCAGTTAGTGAGCAACCTTATTTTTAAAAGAGCTGATAAAATATAGCAGCCAACAATCTTAAAGTGAACATAGAGCCTAAGCACATATTGCACTATTCTGTGTTTGTAAGTATGCCATCTCTGTGCTCATTTTAACACTTTCGGTTTCTGATGATGATGATAAAGGTACATAAGTTGCCATTAGCTCAGGAACCTACCAGTCTCATCTATGTGCTATGCAGAAATACTAACTTTATTGATTAAAAAAGTTAGGAGAGCCTGTTAAAACTGCAGGTGTTCCTGTTGTGAGGAGGATAGTGGCATCAGTGAGCTCAAGCACAGCAAGCTGCTAATGTCATCTTATTGATCTGGGGACTGGAGTCAGATATTCTTTGTAGATGTGACCTACATTTGTGGTAGAAAGGTGGTTAAAGACTAGTCAGTTTAATTTTAATGACTACAGAGTCCTTAAAACATGGTCTATTACATGTAGACACTTTATTGAAGAACATTTCAGTTTTAGTTCAAAGGCTGTTATACCCTTCTGGCATTTTATTATGGCTATCCTGAGCTAACCTGATAGTGTCCTCATAGAAAATTCATAAAGCAGGAAGGTTTCACTTTCAGGAAAATACAGCTCAAGTACCTAATCTAAGTAAAGAGGAACCACTACTGCTAGACAAAATTGACTGGACAGGTGTGCACCTAAATTCTAGCAAAAAAATATCTGTGCAGATACGCGTGTCTCAAATTTGATTATTCCTGAGCAATGTTCCTGAGCTAATTAGCAATAGATACTACCAGGCCCCCAAAATCTCAGTAAAGGGTTTAAAGCAGAAGAGACAGACCCACACATATAGCAGTCTCTGTAAGTAGTGGGGGAACCTAATATCTCCCTCCCTCCCTCCCTCTCTTTTAAGCATGATGAAATATCTTCAGTTCCTCTCTGCATCCACAATGACACTGATGGGATAAGTGGTGTACCAATGGAGAGAGGGGAAGAATTATTTTCCAGACTCTAGACAGTCAGTTTGTGGTATTCACTTTGAGCAGACTTGTGGTTTGGTTATTGTACTCTTGATCCATGTCATCTGGTTCCAGAAGGCAGTTCCAGTCAGTGGTTATGAACATTTATACACATACCTGAAAATTTTGTAGAACATAAATGATCTCTTCATGTCCTGTAAGGCCTGATAAAAATCTGCAGAAAGTACATAGTTCTGAGTCAGATATGGGTGCCAATAGGCGCCCCAAATGAAGAAGTGCTTGGATATTGTGACAGAAGCTGTTTTAAATGATGTGACAATGTTTTGCTTTGGCGCTTTTTTTTTTTCTGAAATGCAAAACAAATAAATGAGCAAACATACAAAAAGGCTTAGTGTTACCACCTCTGCTTCAAAATAATGGGAAATGATGTAAAGTGAAAAATGCAAAAGATTTAAAAAGCTGCCATTGCTTCAAATATGTAAACTTGTGCTCCGGGAGCCATTGTCAAATGAAAATATACTGTAAGATCTTTCTCACCCACATACCTCAAACTATATGAGGAGAAGGAGACTGTAATGTGGTGGCAAAGGTCAGATTATTGTAATGTGGGTGTGACATTTCTGTCCCAAAACACTCTCCTGCCTGTTGTGTGCTGAAATTCCTTATTTGTACCTCTAAAGTGGTAATCTGCACAAATGGAATACTTACGCATCCAAGGGCTGTGTGTCCAGGGCCACCCACAGTTTGCCTGTGGACAGAATTGCTCTTTCTGTAGGTTGGAGCATGTACTTTTCAAGTACACGTTCTTTTGTTGCTCTCTCCCCACTTCCCCAAGGGTGACATCTACCCCTGACTGCATTTCTAGTCAGTGTAGGAAATATGGGACAAAGCTACTTTTACAGTCCTCTGTTGTATTGGCTTGCCAAATCCTCGGCTTGTACAAATTGGCATAATTCCACTGAAATCAATAAAAGTATGTTGACTAAAACCAGCAGAGAATCTGACTTCATTAGCTGGCAGACCCCAGTCCACATGAACTTCTGGAATTATCTCCCACAATTGTCTTGGATGTGCACAGATCTTCCTGGAGATGCTACAAAGACTTCCTTTAAGATATTCTGCAGCCCACAGTTGACTGCTGTCTTTAAAATATTGCATCTTTTCCTGTTGTCTTCTACAGTTTTATTCTTAATGTCTGTCTGAAATTTCTTTTAGTTTTGGTATCCTTTTGGCACTTTGTGGCCTCCCTGTTCTGTGGGGCAGTGGATGCAGTAATTTCATAATCTCTCTCAATGTGGTAACTGGCAGCATATTGATGCTGAGACAGTGAACTGGATGCTGCTTAAATGTAAATAAATTGTCATGAACTTTAGGCTTATCACAGCTCATTATTTTGAGGCAAACAGTAATTAGCACAGGGTGTACTTTATGATAATTAGGAATGTTTTACGCATCAGATGGTCATGATGACTTTTGAGGGCAACCACCTGGAGTCAGCTCTCACTAGCTAAAATTAATATTTTTGTATTTCTTTTTATTTCAGTGTTGCAAAATGCTTACGATAAAAATATTTTAACCATTTAATCACTAAATAATAGATACAAACAATCAAATAGTTTAATAGCATGCTTATGGGGATAACTTGCCATTACTCATAAGTGACACTGTGCATGAACTATCTCCAGTGCAAAGAGAAAATTCCACTCTCTTAATGGACAGGTGAATGTTACTTTCCAACCATCTTTCCTCTTTGCCAAACCCAGTATGTGAACCTTCTGAACAACACCATCCTAGAATTGTGGTATCTGGTCTATTTCACAGAATGAGTTGAATTGGAAAGGACCCACAAAGATCACTGAGTCCAGCTCCTGCCTCTGCATTGGCCAACTCCAAAATTTACACCATGTGTCTAAGGGCATTGTCCAAATACTTCTTGGATATTGTTAGGCTTGGTGCCATGACTGCTTCCCTGGAGAAGCAGTGCTCCACTGTGCTCTGAGTGAAGAATCTTTTACTAGCATCTAGGCTAAACCTACCCTGGTATATCTTCCTGCCATTCCCTCAGGTCCTACCATTGGTCACCAGAGAGAAGAGGCGCTCCTCCTCCTTCCCTTGTGAGGAAGCAGTAAACTGCTATGAGATTCCACCTAAGTCTCCTCTTCTCCAGGCTGAAAAGACCAAGTGACTTCAGCCACTCCTCATGTTACTTCCTCTCTAGACTCTTCACTGACTTTGTGGTCCTCCTCTGAACACTCTCCAGTAGCTTGATAAATATTTTATATTGCAGCACCCAAAACTGCACACAATACTTAAGGTGGGTTCCACACCAGTGTGGAGTAGAGTGGAATAATTGCCTCCCTTGACTGGTTAGCAATGTCACACTTGATGTACTGGAGTACGTCGTTGGCCCTCTTGGCTGCCAGGTTACACTGTTGGCTCACGTTCCACTTGCCATCAACCAGAACCCCTGGATCCCTTTCCTGAGGGCTGCTCTCTTGCTTCTGGCTCCCCAGTCCAGGGTTGTCATGTCCCAGGTGATGAAAACAGACACTTGCCCTTGTTAAACTTCATGTGGTTGGCGATTGCCCAGCTCACCAATTTGTCTAGATCCCTCTGCAAGGCCTCTGCCCTCAAAAGTGCTCTCCCCAGTTTTGTGTCATTGGTGAAACTGGTCAGTAAAACTTCAAGTCCTGCAANTTCCTCTCTAGACTCTTCACTGACTTTGTGGTCCTCCTCTGAACACTCTCCAGTAGCTTGATAAATATTTTATATTGCAGCACCCAAAACTGCACACAATACTTAAGGTGGGTTCCACACCAGTGTGGAGTAGAGTGGAATAATTGCCTCCCTTGACTGGTTAGCAATGTCACACTTGATGTACTGGAGTACGTCGTTGGCCCTCTTGGCTGCCAGGTTACACTGTTGGCTCACGTTCCACTTGCCATCAACCAGAACCCCTGGATCCCTTTCCTGAGGGTTGCTCTCTTGCTTCTGGCTCCCCAGTCCAGGGTTGTCATGTCCCAGGTGATGAAAACAGACACTTGCCCTTGTTAAACTTCATGTGGTTGGCGATTGCCCAGCTCACCAATTTGTCTAGATCCCTCTGCAAGGCCTCTGCCCTCAAAAGTGCTCTCCCCAGTTTTGTGTCATTGGTGAAACTGGTCAGTAAAACTTCAAGTCCTGCAACCAGGTCATTTATGAAGATATTAAGTAGTACTAGTCCAAGATGGATCCCTGCAGAACCCCACTTGCAACTGGTCACCAGCCCAATGTAACCCTATTCACTATGACCCTTTGAGTCCAACCCAGTTGTTCATTCACTGTATTATGTATTTATCCAGCTGTCTGCTCGACATTTTCTTTACGAGGAGACTGTGAGAGACAGTATGAAAGACCTTGCTGAAATCCAGAAAAGTTACATCAACTGTTTTTCCCTGGTCAACAACATGGGTAACCCTGTCAAAGAAGGAAATTGAGTTGGTCAGGTAGGACCTTCCCCTTATAAAACTGTGCCAGCTGGTACTTCTTTAGACTTTTTAGACCTTTTAAGACTTGTTTTTTAATTGCAAAGTCCTAGTGTGACATTCCTAATAGAGAAAATGATGATGATTAAAAAATAATGAATAAAAAACAATACCCCCCCCAACAAACAAAACACAACACAACTTATACTGCCAGATATCATGCTAATCTCTCTGCAAATTAAAATAGGTTGAAGTAACTTTGTGAAAAAATCATTACAAATTTTATAGCTGGCTTGGAAGCAGATGTATCTCATGAAACAAAATAAAGGGAGGTCAGAATATGTATATAAGCTAGCTGCAGAGCAGGGGGGCTAATTTCTTATTCACTGTGAAATATAAACAAAGTTTCCATGGTAATTCACGGCATGCCTGGATTGCACCTGAGGCTTTCCCTAGATTTTTGGTATCAGTTTAGATCCAAACCTAGGAGGAGGAAAATATTTCTGGTTCTAGTGACAACATGAAGGCATTCTCATGACTAGCAGATGTAGAAATAGGGCAATTCTATCAGATCTATGGTAACAGCTGTATTTGGAAGTTGTGTGATTTAAGTACTTGTCATGTTTCCTCCTCATATCAATCCTTCCTAAAATTAAACATAAAACTTATTTTATATATATTTGTCAGACATATTTATGTATTCAGTTTGTGATTATTGGCCGTTATGAAGTGAAAAATCTAACACGGCTATGTAGAATACTGAGGTTGTAAATACACTTTGGATGCTGACAGCAGGAGAAGCAGCTGAACATTATAGTTACCATATGAACAAAGAATAAGGATGCAATAATGTAAAATAGTGTTATTTTTACTTCTAATACACATCTTATTGGATAGTGGTTAACTTCTGTAATTGCATTACAGAAATTCTCTATGCTTAAATTATACCACAGTATCTGCAGTGTCTCCTGACAATTAAACTCATGAAAAACTTGATGGTTGTGTATTTATTCTTTTTATTTCTCCTTTTACAGTACATATTTTAAAATTAAAATAATGGGGGAGGGGGAGTTAAAATGCAATGACAAGTTTAAATATTTTTTAATCACAAGTAGCTTCTGCTTGTATTCATAGTTGATTCCTACTAATACATGCTGCCATGGTTTCTAAGTTTCAAAACCTTAGTGATTTTTTGGGGGGGAGGAGAAGCTATATTTTGAAACAAAAATCTCTAAGTTAAAAAATTGCAAGGAGATGAAGTAATCTATTTCAAGTTAGGAAAGAACTTGTAGACACTTATGTATCTATGGAATAATGTTAGATAAATTTATATGTGTTAAATGTGTGGTGCCATTACAAATGCTATTTTTGGCTGAAAAGGATCAGTGATTGCTTATAAAATAAGGAAATATCAGACTATTTCAGCAAGATTTGGCTGGGCTGTTTGGAATGTGGTCTGTATTTGTGGCACTCACACTTAAAGAGGATGCACAGGGAGACCAAAAAAATCAAAATTAAGACAAATTTATACAAATCTAAATAGAAGAAAGGGTAAGATATAAATTTAATCTGGAGGGGATGTCACCATGTGAGTGCTACTAAAATTTTTTGCATTGTTACTCTGGTAAATAATAAAGATAGATCATCAAAAGAAAAGAAACAGAGCAGGATCAGGAAGAGAAACAATGTTCCCTTTAAGTGAAAACTCAGTATTACCAGATTATTTTTTTTTCTAGAAAGTCACATGAATAGAGTCAAAGATTATCTAGATACTGTTTCCAGTTAATCTATAGACTACTTCTATATTTAACTCTTTAACTTACACCATGTCACTTCATTATCTGCAAAGTAAGAGAAGTTAGTGTGGTGGTGTTAGATTGAACCAAGAAAGAGTCTAAGATATTCATCCTGCCATGGTCCTACATATCACAGACTATTTCCATCTTAGGAATTCTTTGACTTGTAGCTTTAGAAATAAAACCAAGTGTCTTCCTTTATTTGCTGAACAGAAATTATAGACCTGTTGCAGAAACTCATGTTACATGTTTTGACCCATCTTATTCTAGAAGTCAGAGGAAAAAATGAATATTGAGAGCTAACTAAAAAAAGAACAACTCCAGCCTTATAACAAGACTTTAGTACCACCTCTACTCTCTTCAAGCACATTATTTTGCGCACTGGGGAACAGCAACTGATCTCTCATGTATGGAAAGTATAATCCTCCTTCTCCTCCTCTGCTGCATATAAGCCTGGTGCTCCTATTATGTCAAGGTCCATTGTGTTTACTGAAACTTTGATATGCTTGACCTAAAAAGATTGCTGGGAGCTAATTATTTACAATGACACTGAGGAGCAGTTTTCTAGAATGACAATATGGCCTGTGGGCATTGCACTGAGTATGCATGTATCATATTAACAAAAAACCCATGAAAATTACCATGAAAACTTTCCACAATATCTTACAAATGCCATTACAAAAAGGGGTTTTTCTGTGGCCTTATGGTTTAAGGAAAGATGTGTGCAAGCCACCATCTCTTGTGGGTGAGCACTGGTGAGACTGCTCCTCGAATACTGTGTTCAGTTCTNATTGGGCATTGGAACAGGCTGCCCAGGGAGATGGTTGATTCACCTTCCCCGGAGGTGTTTAAGGCACGGGTAGATGAGGTCCTGAGGGATATGGTTTAGTATTTGATAGGAATGGTTGGACTTGATGATCCGGTGGGTCTCTTCCAACTGGTGATTCTATGATTCTATGTGGAATAATACCATTGCTTTGCCAAAGAACATTCTGTAAATTACTTGTCTGCGGAAGTTGTCTTTTACTTAAGTTGTATTCAATGTTACATATCTGAACACTAAGAAGATATTTTTCTATCTCTATATGAAAACATGAGGTCATCAAAATCACTGATAAATTTTACACTAGGCACCATTAAAACAAACCATTGCTGCAAAGTCTGTTCTTCAGAAACCAGCAAAAAAATATTAGTTTTATGTTTGTAATGTGTTTGGACTTATCATCTGCATCTAGGTCACTGCTGGCTGAACTTTCTCTACCCTGTTCTAGTAGGGTATAAATTGTAGCAGTTTACTATTTAGGGAGTGTATGAAACAAAAAGAAGGGAAAAATGCGTATTTTGAGGGAAAGTACTGCCTTAGAAAAGATTACAACTGACTTCATCTTTTTCTTGTACTAAAATCTGCCCACTCAATGGTAATCATTCAGACACTATAAGTTAGCATAGAAAACATACACACAAAAATCATCCTTGCCCCAGGCTGCTAATTATTTCCAGTGTTGTCAAATTCCAGAAACTTCTATTTTGGTAAGTATTATCTCTGTTAAAAACTTATAACAAAACTCTAACATTAACAAATGTATTGCAGAAACAAGACCTGATTTTTGTTTTCCAATAAGGAACTTTGATGCATAATGTTGCAGGACATTACTAGCTACAACCTAATTCAAAAGTTTCTCCTTCCAGAGAGAGAATGTATAGCTTTGAGCCCTGCTTTTAACATGATGTTTTTCTATCTACAAATATAAATTGGTGGTAACTCAAGCTCCCATTTTTGTAGAAATAATTAAACTTAAAAATACAGGCTTATCTGTGAATAGTGTTGCTGAGAAGTCATACTGCCATGGCAGCCCTTCCTTTTAATATTTAACTCTGCTGCCTCTGATCACATTAATATCCAGTGTACAACAACAGCAACTAAGTTCTTGTCTACTAAATATTACACTAAAAAAATATAATCTTCCCAAACATCAGTTTTAAGTAATGTCCAAACAGTTCCAGGATTTGATTTGTTAATGTAGTTTTCTTTGAGAAATTGATTTTTTTTTAACATGTTAACATCAATCTTGAATAGGATTGCAGACTGTTATTTTTCATGATTGCAATATATTTTCATCATTTATGTATACTGGTAACACAAAGTTCAAGAATCAACTTTGGATGTATCCTCCCATGATAGTTTTGTAACCTGTTCAGTTTGTATATGCTGAAACATGAATTAAATAAGCAAGTGCAGTATACAACATGTCTTGTACAACTGATGTGCTAAGGAAACTTTTAATATAATCCTACTAAAATATTGTTAATGGGCCCTCCTTTCTGATTAGGAACAACATGAATATTGTGTAATCAAGTAACTTTTGGAAGCAATTCCTACTGCAGAATATCTGGATTGCACTAAATCTAAAGGCTGAACTTACCTTGGATGGTTGAGGTATGAGAGATGTAGACCGGTCCTTCTGAGTGTCTGTCAAGGTTAATAAAGGTTTGTAAGGAAATAAGGACGAGGTTGTGAGCTTTATTTACACTTTTATTTTCTTATTGCTATTAGCAGTACTGAGAGTGACATAGGTGCCCAAAGTTTACAGTAATTTTACAATTTGACTACTATTCCATTATTATTACTGGATATACATTTCTCTATAATCTTTCAGATCCCTGAAAGCAGGCAAATGTAATATCATTTGCTGTCTAGTAGTGCTTATTTAGGTGCTTAAAATCAATTTCATGTCAAAATTAATTGATCTTTTATTTGATATAACATGTTATCCATACCTTTGAACTATTACTCCCATTTGTATTTGTGATGACAAATATAGAATAAATTATAAAAAATAATTCCACAACAATTAGTTAAAAATGAGATTTAAGTATTATTTCCACTTACGGTCAGAGTCCTTAGGAGTGTATATAAACAAAGTTCCACATACATACTGAATAAGAGTTTTTATGGTTTCAAAGATGCTGAACCCTGAGAGGACAACATTCCAGAAAAATGTAGTATTTTTTTTCTAGTCAGCTAACTTAAACACACTTTAAAACAAGCAAGCAAGAAGTGAATATCCCCAACTGCTTTTTGATCAGAAAAATGTAGCCTGTAAGAGGAGTTTGCTTCCCACTACCACTTTCAAAGCTGATGTCCCTCTTAATGACAACAGTATAATGTGGGGCCACAGTTGCATTCATTGTTCAGTGAGCTTGTCCACATAGTTAAACCCACCGACAGCAATGAATGTTGATTGTGACCTTTTTTTGTAATGCTTGGCAGGGTTGGGGAGAAACATCATGTGGTGGTAAGGTTGCTATCTTCGCTGTTAAGGCCTGAAAGCTTGAAGTAAGGAGAAGGATGGTTGGCTGGAGGGTACAATCAACGGTCGATGGTTTTCACTTTAATTCCAAACTCACCGACAGCGTTGAATGTTCACTGAAGCAACCACTACAACAGAACTCCATTGACTTGACAGCATCCTCAAATGTCTGAAAGGAGGGGGGGGAAATCAAACTTCACACAGTGATTTTAATCATACAGATGATGCAACTTCGGTCATTTTTCTCTTACCGACACAAACACCCTTCTCTGCCCATCTTATTGCAGCATTCGTACAGTGAGCTGGCATTTTTCCAAACTTCTTTCTATGAAAAGAAAAGATATTTCACTTACTCAGGCTTTAAGGATGTAGGCTGGGGATCCAGGCACAAGTGGACTAATGTTGATGTTTCACAAAACTGAACTTCATAGCAAACGAAAACACGACATCCCATATAGAGCTGGCCAAGAGCGTCATGAATCTGTGTTGCCAATTATAAATTGCCCAATTGACTAAAATTTCCTCTGCTGATATGGTTCAATTGGATTTAACCTTGCATAGAATTGGTGTAAACTACATTTTCTTTTAAGAATGCCTTATTTCTCAATACATCTTTTTGAAGCAGAAGGCCTTTATTCCTTACAAGTTGTCATAAATGTAGAATGTGCTGTGATGGTTTGCAGAAGGAAAAAAAGGTGAATGTACATCAAGAACTGATGACTTTCTTTTCATGGTTTTTTTAGGTGGCAGCATACTGTCTGTATTCAGAACCTGATCATCACACATTAAAGTGCTTATACTTAAAAATTCCCACAGTAGCACAACACTTATTTCCAATCTTCAGAGCTTTCCAACTCAATTATTCTCATTTGTTAAAATAAATATTTAAAAAAACTTACGTTAGGGTTGCAATTCTTATATTGTACGGGAAGGGTTTTAGAGGCTGGATCAGAAGGCAAAACATGATAACCTAGGAATTTTACCTTATTTGCATTTGTGAGCAGAGTTCTGTAGAAGGTGTTCTTGCAGCTCAGCTAGTCTGAATTCTCTTTTGCTAGGTCCAGTCTTAGTGTGCTGCACTGAAATAATTGCATTCTGAAAACTGCTGTTTGTTTACCTTGTTCTTTAGTAAAAGACATTTTTCTTTCTCATCCACTTCCGGTTGTTTTAAAAGTCTTCATAAATGTTGAGGGGTTTTTGTTAAAATTGTTTGTACTTCCATAAAGGAAACCAGCACCAAAAGACTGCAGGTTGTATCTGTGATACCTATATATATTTTGTAAGCAAACACCATGACAAGGACTTTATCCTAGCTGTTTTTTTCAACTAATTGCTCTGCATATAGAGGTATTTGTGGCATCATTTAACTCAAATGTATTTTCTGTTAAATATATCTAAAGGACAGAGAGGCATTAATGTAGCCTATTGGGGAAAGAAATCAACTGATTTTCTCCTTTATTGTAGATTACATGTGCAGGAAGGCAACTGTGACTGTGAATACCTCTAAATTCTAACAAAATATGGAGTTGTTTCTCCCCCTCACCCCCCCACTACAGAAGTATGGGATATTTGCTGTTGATACTTCTTACTTCAACTCTGAAGTTAGGTTTCTTTTTAATTTTTCTTCCATGTAGTTGTATTGACTCTTCTATAGTTTAATTCTGTGGATCTTACAAAAGGAGTTCTTTACACCAGCGTGAGGGATGAAAGAATGACTTTCCAACTCAGTAGTGTTTTCTGCATCTGTGCCTGTTTGATATTGTTCTAGCCAAATTAACAGATTTTATGCTTTAGTCACTGACGTTTAACATCCTCCCTGTTACAGCTTGCTTTCTGTGTGCCATTTTTTTCAGTGTCCATTCCTATGTTCTTATCTCCTGCTTCCCTCTCTCTCTCCACATTTCAATATAGGGTCTTTCTTGGCTGACACCTGGCAGTTAGGAAGGGGGATAGATGAAGGAGAGGAACTATGTAGAGATTGCAACTGGGTGGATTGCATCATAGAAGGAATTACTTTCACAGGTTATTATTATTCCCTTCCCAATCCCCATAACGAAAAAGTCTCAGTCTTTCTTTGGGTACATAGCCTCCATTTAAAAGGGCTGAAACTTGTAAGTACAAAAACATAAACAGTATTCCTGAGCTCCAACTCTGATTCCTGATGTGTGCAGGTTATGCAGGGTAAAAATGCTTTCATCTTCTCTCATCTGGTTTTCATTTTCTTAAATCTCTTACTGGGCTTAGCTTGCTGCTACAAATGCCAGCTTTATTTTAAGTTTTGCTTCAGATCTGCAGGCTTACGTGAACATTCAGATTGGATGTATGCTTTTTTTTAATTTAAGGTTAGTAGGTCATAAATAAACCAAAGCATTTTCCCTCGTATGAGCAATAGGGTCATGGTGTACATGAAATATTGCTTTAAAAACATTGGAACCTAACATGAATTGACAGAAGTACATGAGGAAATAGTTCGTTGTGTCGCTGTAAAGGCCATAGGGATTTGGACTGCTGGGGCTGCCGGTCTTAGGAATAGATTAGATATCTTGTCTGATGACCTGTACTTAATTTAAGTGACTGCCTTTGCCATTCCTTCCAGAGGGCAACTGTGTGAAGTAGAGCATCTCATCTTCAGTCCTTTTCCTTCTCTTCATGGCCTGACCTAAATTGAAGATATAGGTGTTATGCTGAACAAACAGACAATCACTTCAGTGCTACATGAACTGCATCTTTGATTCTCATTAGTTAGCTTTGCAATTTTGACCTTGATATCTTGAATCTAAAGACTAACATTCAACTTCATTGTACTGGTTAATACTAGCAACTGTTATACAGTACAATTATGTTTAACAGCTGCCTTATATAAAACAATAATAAATGCTCTTACTCCCTACTTAGAAATGGTGGCTAGAGGTGTGAAGTACTGCTCTGCCCTGATTACTACCTTCCTTTCTTCTTTCTCTCTACCCCTCATAAATAGTTGATGAAATATTAATGGTATGGGCCTGATGGGTCTGGCTTGCAGTCTACTTCATACAGTTGTTTTAGTACTTTTAACAAACTTACTACTTGTACAGCAGTAAGATTGCTTACAAATAATTACTTATGTGAATACATAGATCTCAGGTTTGTGGGGTTTCTTATAGATAATTTTATATAATTACAGATTTTAGATAATTTTCCTAACGCATTAAAACAGTCTATTCAGATTGTACACTGATCACAATAAGATTTTAACATACCTATATGGTAGGTGTTCTGCATGGCTCACAACAACATTTTTTTTTTTTTACCAGCACTGAATTGCTGCTGGAAGGTGGAGCTAAGACTTTTTGAAGGTAAATATACATTTGTATAAAGGGAAGAAAACAGAACAGTACTGTTAATACTCATATTGCAGAGTTATTTCATGGATACAGTTATAAGCTACTTCCACGTCCCACTTGCCCACTTCCACAGTGTGTCAACAGGCTTTCAGTTATACACTTGGGAACAGGAAGAAACACAATGCATGGATGTGTTTTTAATTGTGTTGTAAAAGAGAATTCTAGTGGCAGTGTCTAAAAATTGCATTAACACACTTGGGATCAGATTCTCAGCTAGTGTAAATTGACACAGCTCCATTGACATCAGTGGCATCTGCATTTATACCAACTGGCACGTGGATGATCATCTGAAAAAAGAAAGTAGAATGAGCAGTTATCAGTTCTTAGGATCTTTTCTGTTTTTTGTGTTACATGTTCATTCTTTTTATTACATTGTTCTCAAATGACAAATTTTCATGTTGTATTGACATTTTACCTGCAATAAATTACCAGTAATACTAAATCTCAATAAATATTGACACTGTTATACTTCCACCAAAAGAAATTAAATCCAGCTGACTGTAGTTATTAGAGTTTCAATTTATTCTTGGATGACCTTAAGTTATATGCTGAAAGTAAAAACTCTGTGCAGCTTTCAAGAGGAAGTCCATTGTCTGAAAAAATTAAAAGTGGGCATTTATTCTGTGGTCTTAAAAACTGCAAGAACTGAATCCAACAACCTTCACTGTAATCTAAGACTCTCACTGTATTCTACAAACATTTGCTGTAGTTGTTTCTGCAGCATGTTGGAGTAGAGTGTCAGTTCCTAATTGCTAATGCACTAATTCTAAAACCAGTGTCTTTCAAGAAATCCAACTAGACAATCATAGTGTATTCAGATTTCCTTCAGTCTATAGAAATATGTTTATAAACTTCTGCTGGAAAAAAAAAAAAGATATTTTAGGGGTTACTTCACCATTTACTGGAGTACAGCCATCTCTGGAGAAAAGTAGCAGCTGCATAACATCTTGAAGCACTAGTGCATACCAGCCTGAGACAGGAGGGAAAATTGTGATTGCCTTGTTTAAATTCTGCATTTTACAAGGCTGCTTTTTTGTACATTACAATACGAAGAAACCTCAAGTTGTTCAGAATCATCCTGGTTACTGCTCATGAAATGAAGGGGGAAAAACATTTTAGCACCTCAGAAAACACAATTTGATCTGAAATAATAACCACAAAACTGCTTATTAAGTGAAATTAAAACTTTTTTCATGTGCACACCCATCACAGAGTAATCTGCAGTTCACTGAGTCCCATCAAAGTTCTGCTGACCCAGAAACCGGGACATCTCCAAGTATGCTAGTTCATGTGCTTGCAGCCTTTGGCTATTTCAGTAAGTCTGCCCTCCAAAATTTGACTGCGCTCTTGAAATTAAATCCATCTGATAATATTACATGTCTACCACACAGGCTATAAGGTGGGATGCTGATTAGCCAAGCTAATTTAGGAACAGAACAAATATGATGAGCAGCAATGATATTAGTTCAATCAAACATTTAATTTTACTTCCTGAAATAATTTAATTGGAAAGTTCAAAACTATGTTTTGACTATTAGACTTTTACCCTATTAGTATTTTTTAAGATATTGATATTAAGCCACTTCCAAAACAATACTTAATGTAAAAATATCTAAGGCAATATAGGTTTTCTTTTTGAACACTTTAGACTTATTGTACCTCAATTGGTATAAACTGTTACTCTCATTTAATAAATCATAGTTGCATTCATGTGTTCTAAGTGGACTTGTCTATCTGACCTATTGAGCTCAACTGCAATTTATTACTTCATGTTGTTAGTCCTGTTTAAAATTGTCAGCATTTGCAACAGACAGGATTGCAGCACTGGACCTATAAGCTTTGCTTTTTTAAAAAAGTCAAGAAAATGGTGAATAAATTATAATGCTGCCTGCAGTTTCCTAGCCCTTTGGATGACAATTCTCCACTCTTTGTTACAGGCAAACATTACTATTTATGGAGGATATGCACATATTTCAGTGTCCATAAATCATATGCAAACATCTGTTCTTTAGATCAGTAGATGGAGTATGGTAACTGTTTTTTACATTAATATCCATGAAGTAATGCTCACCTACTGATATTATGCTTAAACTTTAATATTTTAGCAAATATTTCATTAACTTAACTTTTCACGCAATTTAAGTCAAAACAGCATAAAGTGCACTCACAGATAGTCATAGAATTCTGTGTGGCCTGTACCCAAAAGATGTCAAATGGAAGTTGTATAATAGATGGCCTAAATATTAAGAGCAACATGATTTTTTTCTGTGAAAACACAAGAGGTTCTGTTAGCAACACTCTTTACTCATCATTGGCTTTGAAGGGAATTTCTTATTCTCCTCTTTCCTTTGATAGCTTTAAACGGGCATCCTTTTCCAATCAGATTAATCTGGATTGTGCGTAGCAGTCTGCATTTGGTAGTAGTGGTATGTTCTATTTCCCATGTGATCCTGCAGGCAAGATTAAAAGGCAAATAACTGTGAAGCTGTGCTCAGAAAACATATGGTACATGTGGAAAAAAAGACTGAGTACAAGTTAATGTAAGATGTGGGAAAGACAGTATTGCATGATAAGATGGATACTTCATGGAAAAGCAAAGGGTAATAATTTTCTTATCCTTTCTTTTAACACAGTCTCAGAGGTAGTATATTTACATGAAGAGTTTTCAGCTTTAGAGAGAAGAATCTTTGGGATGTATCCTGTTTAGCGTGCATGTCAAGCATTTATTTGGTTGTCATATGTACTCAGACTGCGAATTCACTGGTTGGTTTTCAACATCTCCTTTATGTTTGTATTTATTTTATGGGAATGGAGAGATGGAATGTTTTGAGACTACACTTATAAATGTCAACATAGCAACTGAATTTCCAGAATTAAATTATTTATAAAAATGAAGAGTAAACTATTCTATATTCCTAATAGTTATTGAGCCCTACTGTAGTCAAGTGTTAGACAGTATATTTTCATTCACTACCTGCAGAAAATGAGATTTTTCCTCTTAACTTGCCTACTAATCTTGGTTTTAAAAACCCCAAACTACTTCAGAATGAATGAGGATCCCCATTTAGGATTGCTGAAGTATTTCAGTATTTTCTTTATGTTGTCTTTTAGGTTCTTCACATTGACTATACGAAATACATATATTCAGAAAAACATATTTGTGATCTTTTAAAACATTTTGTTTAATTTGTGGTTCTGAGTTTTAATTATTTCTTTAAAGTTACCAGAAAAGTTATTATTTGAGTGCATGTGAGCTTAGAGATTCTCAATGTGTCTGTATCTCACCACCAGAGTAGAGTGCAGTAACAACTGGCTTTAACATGCCATCCCCCTCTTCTTTGAGTCACTGTAGGAATGGACTGTGAGAATTGTCAAATTCAAATAATTATGGTTCTGCTGCACAGAGTTTCTTTTGATCAAGAGCAAGTAATTTGAACTCTAATGTTTAGTGGGCAATACAGCCTCATAAAAGTGTAGTGATGGCTGATATCTCCTAGTGCTTTGAGCATGTGAAGTGCTATATAAACAATATAGGGCTATTGCACACAACTCAGGCTGGTAGCATTTGAGGCTCATTGCCCCAGGCCTTTAGAGGGGAAATCATGTCCTCGCTAGAAAAGAGGCACCTTTTTTGACTTCTGTCTGCTTCCAGATTAAGTACCAGGAGCGCCATGTGTAGCATGGAAATATTAAAAATTATGCTTTTTCAAATACTGTTTGTTACACAGTACTGGATACTAACTAAAGGCAGAGAGCATTCAGTTAGAACTACAGATCAGAAAATTAAAGATGCTAAATAATTTCTTGTCTGCATTATTTTCCTTGCTGTAATTGTAGTCTGGCATTCTTGCATTTTTTCCTTTGTGAAATTTCTGTAAGGAAATCTATTTGTTGCTAACCTATTTATTTTTTTAAATGTGTAATTTGAAACAGATGAGAGATTATGCTTCATCTTTGTTCCTAAAAATATCACTGTATTTTGCAGAAGTTAGGCCATAAATGCAGTTCAATAGTATGTTGAACACTCTATGGATGTCTCTGTGTAAATGTTGGTGAAATCTTGTTCTTAAGTTGTCAATACAAGTTAAGAAAATAGTAGAAGAGCACTTGCTAAACAGCTGAAGTAAAGTTTGCCTTAGAGCTGAAACTACTGCTCAGATGGGAACAAAGCTTTCATAGGATTGGTGGAATTGCCAGATTTGCTTAATTTTGACTCTCCACCACACATTCTGTTTGCTCTGATAAACAAAGGTTACCGCTCGAGGACCCACAACACAGGCACACCTTGCATTTGCTCCTGTGTGCAGTCTGGGGTAGTAGAAGGGCTCATGGCTCTCTTCAGGCAAAAGAGGAAATTCCTTGAAATCTTTTTATGCCAGTCATTGCTTCAGTTTAAAAACAAAACAGATTTTGGCCCAGAGTTTATAAAACATTCCTTTTGTCTTTTAATGATGTAACTTCTTATTTTCAACAGCACAGACCATTCTAAAGAGTTGCATTTTTCTGCTTACTTGATGTTTTCTTTTTAGTGTCTTGAGCTAAGCTTTTAGGCATGTTAAATGATGTAAACAAGTTTTGGATTTTTGTTACTGTTATCAAAGAACAACCATTCAAAACAAGTACTCGACTCACTCTGTGAAGCTTTGAACACAGAATAAGCTCAGGTTTTGAAGGACTGGACACACAGTTTAAATATCTAGCTTAGTAAAACCCATTGCAGTACAATTACTTGTACTGGATCCAATGATTTACAGCACAAATGTGATGTATAAGCCCATGTATGCAGGGAAGAAATGCCTAGTTAGTTTACTGTTTTCTGTTGCTTCTTTTACAAAGACCAATACGTACAAACTACTTATTTTCTTCCACAGCAAGAGTATTTGAAAGTAACATATTTTTATAAAGAAAAAAAGCCTACAATAGATACAAGATTGCAAGAATTATTTTAAAAGTCTTATCTTTATTGTTGAAAAATTATGCACCCCTTAATGTTTTTAATCTGCCTGTATATTTGCGACACTCTCCGCATGCTCTTCCTTGTTCCTGTTCAGTTCAGCTGCCCTTTGGAACCCTCTTTGTGCTCCTGCAATGTCTTTAAATTTTCTATTGACAAAATTGAGCGGGACTCCTAATTTACTTTTCCAACAGAAAGTGAGATTTGAAATCAGTCATTAGTCTAAAAACCTACTGGGAGAGAAAAGATGCTTTTATTGGGAAGAGGGAGTGACGACCATCCCAGAGTCCCAGAAACTGCATTTCCTACACTCTTTCCCAAAGATCCTCTTTCCCAGCCCCACAGCAGTGAGGTTTGTCTTTTTGCAGCTATCCATTGCAGTAAGAAAGGGTAGACCAGGAAATTATGTTTGGGATCCCGACTGAAACTGGTTTGTGAATCTAAATTCTGCTTAAAACTTAGGGAAGACTGACTGGGAGATTGGCAATGAAGTAAATGAGTGAATGGGATGAAGGGAAATGGGAATAGCTAAACTAAGTTGGGATTGTTAAACCGTTCCCTGTACTTCACAGGCTTTTGTCTGTGTTTCAAAAATACTTGTAAACACACATGCAGACATAATTTAATGTGATGGAAGAAAGAGAAATTTTGGAGACCCGAAGGGATCAGATTTGTATATCTGCAACATTCAGAAAGCAGTACCATAATCAAATTATATTTCTACACAGTAGACTTCCTTTTCCACAGTACTTAATACATTTAAATACCTAACCTGTAATGAATGGTTTTTGGAGCAAGAGGATGTCATATAGTCAGTACTGTCTTTAAAAAACTCAAGAGATCCACTATTATTATTTCAATAACCCCTCATAATCAACAAATCATCATGTGAACAATCATAGATGACATTGGCTATCACTTGAAGTTTTATTTCTGCATCAATACCTCCTTGGATTTATAAAATCTTTCTTGTTTTGGTACCTACTGATTTTCTTGCTAAGGGTAATCAGGGAGTTTGAAACTCACAGATTACAATTTCTGTGCAGCTTAAAGGTGTTTTATTTATATTTTTCTTTAGAAAAATCTGGATGAAATTCCACTCAGTGGGAAGGCTCCATCACTTAAGTGTTGTGGGAGCTCTATATTCCAAGCACCTAATGCAAAGACATTATACCAGCTTTTAGCAGATAGGGTGAATTTCATTCTTAGTGAATATGACCTAGGTGCTAAAAAGCTATAGCTGAAAGTGCTAGGTTAAAAGCACAAGTCAGCTAGGTACATAAATATTACATGGTTATATCTTTAATGGGTTCCTGTCGTAGTCTTGCTTTGTTTAAAGATTTCCATAACCCTGCTGATTTATTGCATCTTTTCTAGAAGTGTGCTGTTAGCAGGAAACTTGGTTGAAGCACTTTCAATCATGTTGGAAGGTCATTATACTTTCACTTGAATAACTAATTACTTGCAAGAAATTAACCACTGCTGTTTAGCACAAAAACACTTCCAAGAAGGGCTTTCATTTTTTGTTGTGGAAAATGACCTCAGGCACTTGAGGAGGGGGGCAGAAGGGAGAAATAATGATCTTGCTGTCTTTTATTATAACTTTTGTTTTCAGTTCAACCTGATAACTAGCAAGCAGCGTAGCTGTCTGAATAGGGCACTGCACTTGGATTTGGGATAAATGTGTTCCAATCTTGATAGACCCATGGATGCGATAGCTAATCTCATCCAATTGATTGAGACTGGTTAAAGGTTCCAAATAATGTCCCTAAAGGCTGTGGTAGACAGAATGTGACACTGAGGAAGAAAGAAATCAATGAATAGCATGGAAGGAGGAATTCATTTTGACCAAAGAAAGGACATAGACAGTTTGTTATAACTCTAGAACTTATTTTTCACATTGTGAAAAGTGGATCATGCTTAATTGGTATATGAGGGTCTAGTCTGAGTATCTTGTGTAACAGCTTAGTATTATTTTCATATGCTGTTCACAGTACTGCTAATATAATGTAAGATACAGTGAAGTAAGGAAGAATAAGTAGCAGCTAGAATATTTAGCAATTTAACTCATGCCTCCTAGAGCAAAAAACTGGAAGGAAAATGGAGACTAATGGTTTTTGAGGTCCAGATTCTACTCAAATATGTAAAATCCATTTAACAAGTCAATAACCTGTGACAATTCCTGGTCACTTCCTTTTCTGGAACTGCAATTTCACACACACATACCCAGTTTGAGAAATATACATGTGAATAATTTTTTTAATTATAAAAGAAAAAAAACACCTTATGATGCATATCCAAATTTGTAACCTCCTTTCAGTCTTCTCCTCCCTCTATTGTAGGGACAGTGAATTCCTCAAGTACTTGGAGAGAGAATTTTCATTCAGTAACATGAGGATAAATGGGAGGGGGGAAGTTTATTGGTATTTTTTGCTCTCCTCCTATTTCTCTCTACCCACACTTGCAAGATTAGAAAGTCTTTGGTATGTGTATCTGAGGTGTGATGATACAGAAGTACTGGGAATTATTCAGTGCAAAAAGGGAGTGGGCTACTGCAGTCATGACAATCTCCTCCTGAATATAAAAAATAAAGGCAGCAGTACCCCACTTCTATAATATTTTTAACAGTTTTCCCATCTCCTCTGTTATTTGCCTTCTTTCTGATGTTTATTCTCAGATATCTATTTTGGGTACCTGAAGGTTAGGATTGGAGTCTTATTCAGCTGTTTATTATTATATTACATTACCCACACAGTGTAAGTGCCTTCTGACTCAGTACTTGCTTAATGTGGGTTTTCCTCTGTATTTTTTTTTCTGAGGGGAGGAGCTAAGTTTGCAATTTAGCAATTTGGTGCATTCAAATACAGGAGGGAGGAAGGTCATGTCTGATTTTTTTGTGGGGGAGGTTTGCACATGTGCATGCCAAGAAATCTAACATCATGTGGAAGAAGAGAGCAGAGATGCCTTCTACAAAAAGGATATCAGCAGTGCAAGAATGTCTTCAATAAAACCCATGATAACATTCATCTTGAGGAGCTATGAGGCAGACAATTTCAGACCAGACATGCTGACAATACAACAAATGAGCACAAATATAGGCAGCCAAGAACTTGCGCATACACACATGTGCGTTTATGCATGTGCAAGCCACTCTGCTTCAGAATAGTCATACTTAAAGGCAGAAGGGAGATGACCTTAGTGAAAGTTCTTTACTACTTCCTAGAAAATTACCTTCCATGCCTTTCTAATGCAATATTACCCTGAAACTGCATATGCGTAATTTCCAAAGGACTAAGGGATTTTGAAGATCCCTTCCTTTAACATTCAGTGGAATTTCTGCTAAAAATTCCAGTGCTTTCTTTTTGCATCACTGAAAAGGGGAATTTGAGTGCAAAAATAACGTAGAAGTGTGTTAAATTCCATGTAAAGCATCTTTTGGAATGAACAGTATGCAGTAGCCTGAGATTCTTTAGTCATAGTACCTGTGACTCATCCAAATTATGCAGACACTAACACTTCATAGTATTTACAACTGATTAACATATAACTGAAGATAAAACCATTAACAGACACCCAAGATATAGACTGTTAACTGATGCCTCAATTTTATTTTCCCCTTTATGAACATATTCTCTGGTCTGTTCCCATTAGCTAATTTGGTATTACTTGATGTTCCATTTTGATCTGTAACTTTTCAATGAACTAAATGTGTCTTCAAATACCAGGTGCTGACTTTGACAGTAGTTTCAAACTTCAGTTTGGACTTTTGCCTTCAGTTCAGATCAGGTTTGTTTGAGTTCTTACGGAGATCTAAATCTTGAATTTCCTTCCCACTTTGATACTCATTCATGACACATCAAATATTAACTTGCTAATGATCAGACAACAGCTGTCCCTTTACCATGAATAATATACATCCTTCACACTTAAAAAGAAGTGTAAAATGTGTAGTTGAAAATCCCCTATCTATCTTGAGAGAAGAGATTTAAGCCTCTTCTTTAAAGGTGAACTTTTGAAATACAATTAAAACAAATGGGCAGCTATGTCTCCCTTGCACTAGCTCATCAGTTATTGGATGAAATCACAAAGTACAAAGGCCAATCACGAATATATCAGTAGCATAATAACATTTACTGAGATAATGTGCCTATACACATGTAGGATGCTAAAGGAAAGGCAAAGAAATATCACTTCAGGTGGATTATAGGAAAAAGCATGTAACTCTGTTCCATTTGGAAACTTATATGCATTAGTTGTGTGCAAACATAACTTATTTTCTCTTTCAGTAGCTGTGCATGCATGTAGTTGAGATCAAGTAAATGAAAAAGTGCATTGGGTTGATCATGAATTTTAGAATCATTACTTTGACTGGGCCTATGTTGAACAAACCAAATGTGAAAGGATTAGCTCCTAAATCATATTCTAGGTGATTTCAGGCAAATGGGAAGAAAGTTCCACTCTGAAAATTGAACAAATTTTCTCAATTGGTGGAATTATACTTGCTTGCCTAGTACAGTCCAGTAAGATTTTTATTTTTGTTTTACTCTTTCTCCTACCTTTCCTCCCCAATGAGGGCACAAACTAACTTTATTTATTTTCCTTTCTGGTCTCCCAAGGGGTACGTCTGCAAATGTATCTTTATACTGATGTTTCTGCAAATTTTTACAGTGCACAAGCATTCAAATCACATACATCTCATCAGCTGGTTCCATTTTGACATTCTGCAACAAAACATGGCTGCTGTTCTCAAACGACCAACAGTTTTTCATGCAGGGCTGGTGGTGATAAACTGGAGATTCTATAGTTGAAAATTCCTTGTAAGGGTATTGGATGAGTACAAATCTACTCCCTTTATAAACACAAAGACTTGGAGCTTTACTATTCTGAATGGAAATGGGGGTAGCTTTATTGGTAAAAAAAAAAATCTGTGTGTTGCAGATTTGCTGTGTCTCATGAAAATATGAACTAAGAGTCTTTCCTGCATTATGGTTTCTTTGTGCCTAACATGCTTGATATTTCTTAGATGTTTGTCAGAGACACATAGTCAGAAGCTGAATGATGAAAAAAGTCTTTGGCATTCTGCCCAGGGTCCGTGTCCCGTTCCCCCCCCCCCGCTATCAGTTTTTTTTCTTAAAAACCAAACCAAATCAACCAACACCTCCTCTCTCCACAAACACCATAGTTTTAGGGCTTAAGACCTGCTATTTCTCATTATTTCTTGTGCTGTTTGGAGCCTTTGTGTAGCACTAGTATCAACTATTCAATCAGTGTCTTTGAAAAGCTCCTACCAGGCTGCCAGATTCCCCATGCAGAAAAACTAGATGGTGCCAGAAATCAATCACTCTACGCTAAATATTTCTGCTGGCTCCACATCCTGTCTCTCAGAGTCTGTAGAAGTCTAATCTTCTGTTCTCCAGTGAAAAGATGGCAGGATTTTAAAAAGCCATTTGAATTTGCTGTTATGCAAGAAGTGTCTTGCCATCCTGCAGAGTTAAGGAGCTAAACTGGTCTCCAGTCTCAAATGGTAGCAAGGTCCTATCTGATTTCCTTTTAGTATCTTGTATTACATGGAATGCCTTTATGCTCACATACTGTGATATTTGTCATTCGGTTCTTCACCTGCCAAGACTTAAGTTTAGTGAATTTAGAAATTCTTCCGTTTCAAACAGTGTTTTGCTGCCAATGAAGTCTGAATATCAGCATCAAACTGCCTTGCACTTGCACAGAATGCCAAGTAGCAGAGTAGGTACAAAGCAAGTCAGCTGCCCTCACCTTTCACCACCCACATGATGTCTGTAAGGAGCTGGCATACAGAACACTAAAATGATGTAATATTGAAACTAATTTTCAGAAAAAGAAATGCAGAAGCTAATAGGAAACAAATCCTTTTCACTGTTTTAAATGTGTCTTCGGGACATTTCTAGTTTTCATAATATCCAACGACCTTCCCAAAAGTGCTGAGAGCCTTTTGATTGTGTAAAAGTAGAATGAATTTTCCAATCATTCTTAAAATATACAAATAATTTTTAGTAGGCATTTAAAGTAAATGCGACAAAACTAGCCTAGTGAAAACCAAATGAAGCTCTATTATTTTGCTTAAATATATTCAATAGCTGGATGAAGTTCTTAACTAGCACATAGTACCTAAGTTCTACATCTGAACTCTCAAAGCAACCTATTCAGTGCTTGTCTTACTATGGAGGTGCCCAATGCCTCTGGCCACCAAAATGAATTCCCCATTGTTTTGACCAGGCTAGTGCTGATCATCACTCTGCAGAAATGCCCTGCTGACCTCACTCCAGCATGTCTTGTGGTATAGGATGATGACTCCCTTCCCCATGCTTTCTGCTCTCAGAAGCAGTGATTGGAGCAATCCCAAAGAAGAGGAAAGTTGGTGTCTCAATCACCAAACTGTAGCTGGGCATATTCTCTATTGCCAACTGAATTGTGCAGATTGTGAAAGCTTATTGAGGAGGCATTTGAGAATGTCACTCAATCAGAATGTCTGGTCAGAGTTAGTGGGGAGGGATTTGGGTTCAAAATCCCACTGATGAAGCTGGAACTTGAATCCAGGTTTTCCATGTCCTGGATGAGTAACCTATTCCTTCAGAAGCGAGATAGTAAAAGTGCTTGTTCCTGTCAGCTGGGAGAGAATTCTTTTCAGGGACAAACTCCAGAAAATAGTTGCTGGTTTTATCACTGTAATAGCAGCAACATCAAATCAAGATTTGAAACTGCAGTTCTAGACCCGTGGCTCTTGCTATTCCCCTGTGTGATTTAGAAATGTTGTCTCAATAATATTGACTTCTGGAAGTCCTCTCATATGCATAGCTCTTTAAGGAATTTATATAGCTGCCTAGATATAAATCTGTATGGATATTTTCATATAGGTGCTTGGAAGGCAAATGCAACATTTGTTATTTCTTTAGTTGTTACATTGCTGTAACCTAACTTCAGGGCTTTCTGTCCTCCCTCCCCTCTCCCTCTAACTGGGGAATGGATTTAACAGTTTGGGGTCTGGTTGATTCTTCTCCTTAACAAAGAGACGAATGTATTCATTTTGGATGTTGTGCTTTTATCTTAGGTGTAACTTGATATTGGTCCTTCTGCTGAAGTGACAACTTCTGGTTGACATGTAACATGGCATAGAGACGAAATCTGTAAGCAGGATGTGTTCTGCAGCTCGATAGTTCTCCATGAAGAGCTTCAGCATGTAATTCAGAGCCACAAAGTCTGTTTCCATTATCAAAGGATTTATCTTCACCTGCCAATTCTATATGTCTAATGTATGAACCTGGGATTTATGTACATAATTTTGGTAGCTGAAAATGTTAGCATATGAATTTGAGCATCCCAGAAGGAATTTTAATATGAAAATTAGCTTTTAGCAAAGCCACACTAAAAGTAGCAAACTTCAGGGTTAATTTCTATTTGTTACTCTGCCAGCATGTAGTCACTTGGCCCAGATGAAAACCGAAGTCTCCTTATCTCTTAAAAGTTCTTTTCTGGACTTAAAACAATGGGAAACATCTCTGAGATAGACTTCTTGTGTTATAGTTCTTAATACGGAGAATTACTTGTGGGAGCAACCTGTAACCTTCAAGTTAGTTTTTTCTCCTGTGTGTTTAAAAAAAACCACTAAACAAGCAAAGCCCCAAAACCCTTTGGTAAGTTTTATTTTGCTAATGTTATGACCCACCTTCAATGTATGGGAGTCTTAAACATTGCTTATCTGCAGAGTTGAACCTTAAAAAGTGCTATGCACATTTCTTCTACTCTGAGTATGCCAGCCGGAGTCTGTCTTAAAAAGGGGAATTTTTGTTTTTACATGGGGATTTTCTAAGAAGGGATTTTCCTTTCTAATTGCCTTTGGAAGCAGTTAACTGTGTTTTGAGCTTCCTTATCTGTGTTCACCTGCTTGAGTAAGTTGTTAGACTGCTTTATTACTGAAACTTTATGATGATAATTTTTGTTTATTATTCAGAATATCAGATAATTGAAAATAATCTGGTTACTCTTCTTTAGATGCCTTTGGAGATGCTTGGAAAAAAAAATGTAAAAATGTGCCATAGTATGAATCTCGCTAAATTCCACTTGATTTTTCATTTGTTTATTTGAGACAATGAAGGAGAACAAATGTTGCTTCTGTAAAATGAAAATGAGAGTGCAGAAACATGGAAGACGTGTCTATTCTTGTGAGAAGTGTGGTGTGCAATAGCTTATGATGATGTGCAGCTGAAGAGCTGTTATGACTAAGATGGATGCTGTCTGATACAGGTCTGGTAGTGCTACTGTGCCTGATTGTGCATTTCATCCCTTCACTTTCCCTGCTTCTTCCATCACTGTAGTACTGTCCTACTTTTCCCTTCATGGAGGATAAAGAATTTGTTGGGGAATACTAGTTGGCAACAGAAGCATACTTCCAGATAGATGATAAAATGATAAAACTCAGAAATACGTTGCAAAAATGTGCTGCAAGAAGGGAAAAAGGGAAATAACAGCCTCAGGAGCTATCCTTCTATTGTGAACTCTGGCAAAGCAGATTGCATCACAAGGGGTTATGTGTCTGTGGTTTATGGCATGTTGGTAATTATAAACTGAAGATAACTCAGTGTATTTTTATATAATTTCTTGTAAAATTCTCACAGAGATTCACCTGAGATATGATTCTACTTAGGTTTACCTTGTTCATCACACTTAATCACGTTGTTTTCTGTTTTCTTGTGTTAGGAATAAAAAATAATAAGAAAGCTTTTCCTTGTCCTAGGTCAGGCATTAGAGATATTTTTTTCAGGACCAGAATGCAGAGATAGATGTCTCTGTTTGGGAAGTCTTTTTAGGGTTTGGGTTGGTTTTGGTTTCTTTCTTCCTGAATTATGGGTCTCCATATTTCTTTCAAATCAGGCTTTGGTACTTAATAATGAAAAAGAGAATATTTATTATCAGGTACATGAATAAAAATGTGCATTAAAATTTGCAGCTTAGATAGAAGTCTCTGGACAATCTCAGCAAAATGGTTCACAGGTTATGCTGATTCATGTTCACTCAAGAGAGTATGGCAAACTGTCTGCTTATAAAAATAATTATTAAACTGATATGGAAGACCTCTGTAGTATGTTAGTTTAATTTTTATTCTAATTTGTTTGATTTTTATATCATTGAATCTACCAGAGTATTTAAAAACCATAGGTATAGTAGCTGTGCTATAAGTTTCTCTTCAGCCCTGTGCATTTGTGATGATAATCAGTGAAAAACCTGGAGTGGACAGATAGTTTCTACTTTAGTGTCCCCTTCAGTCCCATCACATGGCTCTCAATATAGGTGCTTGCTTCTCGACTATGCTAGAAAATTATTAAATATGCATGATTTTTGAACATACAAATGACATATTACAGATAGTTGTGTTACTCTTGCTTGCAAGTTGAAAAATGAAAGAAGGCAAGGTATTTATTTAGAGAATACTGGCAAATATGCCTGAAATTCTTAAAATAAATGAACACAGAGATATTTTGTAAGGAAATTCAAAATTTGGTAACTGTGAGTATGACTAAATGTAAGCAGTACTGAATAAAGGGTGATCTTTGAAACACAAGCATAGTAGACTTTTCTTATGGTAAAGAGTGAGAAAGGATTTTATCACATCAAATATATTTGTCTGTTTGCTGGACCTCCTAGAGCAAAAACTTTCTTCTTAGCTGAGAAACTTCCAAAATATTTTTACATTATTTTTATAAGGCTTGTTTATGTCTTTACATCAGCACTCCATAAATAATATGGGCTTGCAAATTTACTGACTTAAGTATTTAACATTGTGCCTTTCTATACTAGTACTGAAGAATGTGTGTATTAGAAATGTAGTATACCTATTTTGTCTCAATACATCCTAAATTTCATAATAAATGGTATTTTTCCTGTATTTAAAAAGGAAGATGATATGAAAATAAGTATATAACAAGGTACACAGTGGAATAATTAATATTCCTGACAATCAAGAAAATCTATTGTCTAACTTGAGACTTGTATTTTGTAAAAGTGTACAGATCATCCTCATTTAATTTTGGTTTGTATTTAAATGCAGTTCTCTCTCTGTTTTGTCATCATTATCAGTGAATGCTTATTGATGAGGCCAGCAAACATATTAGTATGCTTAAAAATGGACCCGATTTTCCAGTTCAGAGTCAGGATAGAAGGGAAGGTACTTACTGTTTCCTCAGTAAACTCTTTCATTTTATACCTGAAACACAAATTACAGCCAGCTAGCAGTCAAGCATGAGTTAAATCTTTGTCATGTAAGATCACATCTTTTCAAGCAGATGTCTGAAGAGGATACCTAGTACTTTTATCCATTTTATAGCCCAGATATACTGGGCTTTAAATACTTTGCTACTTTGGCAGAGATTGTCATATCTACTTATAAACAGTGGATTGTTCTAAGGGTAGCTCTGGGCTAAATAGTATGTCTTCAGAGAAGGTTTTCAGAAGGGCCTAATGTTACTTTGCTCTCAATAAAGTTAAGTGGGAATCTTTATGCTGACTTTTAGAATTGAACTTAGGAAAGACTAATTACTTCTGTGCAAGGATTTTCAGATCAAATTGTCAGAACAAACCATCAGTACTTGGAATGAAGCCAGTCTGGGCTGACTGCACAAATTTATGAAGAACCTTTGAGGCAGTTCTAGTGTATGATGTTAATTTAAAAGTAACTAAATATTAATAAGACAATGATGAATGTGGTCAGATTAAAATGATGGAAAAACTAAAAGTATCTTCAAAGTATCATCCATGGCTAAATTCAGTGATCACTGCTAAGCCATTTAATACATCATTTCGTAGCGGTCTAGACTGAACTGAAAGCATTTACCAAGGGCTACCTTGGGGTAGTATCTAACATACCACAGTTATTTATTTTTACAAAGTAGACCATGAGTTATGACAAACAGTTGAATGTTATAGCTAAAATGTAGGTCTTCTCCCACCTTAGTAACTGGATGATGACATAAGCCTATGTGTAGAGCTGTTATTAAATAAATGCTTAAAGTTTTGCCTCAAATTATTACTGACATGTCAGAAGAGGCTTGTATCTCCATTCTTGGTGACATTTAAAAATTGTTTGGACAAGGCAGTCGCTGTAGGGTAATACTAGATTTTTCTCCGGTTTGATCAGGACAATGTTATAGATGAAGTATGGCGGTTCCTTCCAACCTCATTGTTTCAGAAATCTCTCAGATTTCTGTCATTCTGAGTATATATTGACGAGACCTGATGGAACTGCTTAAGAGGCATTTACATAGACAAAAATACTTCAGACAGCTCAAGACATTAAAGTGGATCTATTTCTATGTGTTTTTATTGGCTAGTTGAGTAGAACTTGCGTATCTGAAGGACGGTCTGAGCTTTCTGTACTAAAGATCAGGAATATAAGAAATACAGCTTTTTGACTATTAACACTTCAGGAAAATAACTACACTTAGGAGCTTCATATGTGTGCATAGCTACATCCAATTCTTAAAGTGTGGTCTGCTTTCTGTTACAGTTGTTTCACTGTGAGAAGGGATGAGTGAATAGCCAGGGGGACAGAGTGTTTTGCTTTCATGCTCTGCTATCCAATGCCAAATAATTGTACCTTTGGATTATGTTTAAAATAGACTGCAAGGGGGAAATAAAGGACATTGGAGGGGAAAAATAAAAGAAATAAAGAAGGTACATCACTCAAAAAATATAAAATAATCTTTCTAATTAGGAAAAAAAGTAAAATTATTTCACATTTCAAAAGAAAATTATAAGCTCCCACCCCTCCCAGCTGTTCCACCCCTTCCAGAAACAATTTTAAAAGTTTAGTGGAACTGTTGAATATATTCAGTGGCCCTAGATAATCTTGGCAAGTTTAGAACATGCTGAAAAAACTTCATGAATTCCTGATATTTAGCATTTCTAAATTGAGATTGTGCCTTTAATAAGAAAAAAAAATCACTGTTACTTTGCATATGACATTAGCAATAAGAAATTAGCTGATACAGGATAAAAGCAGGTGACTGTAGTTTAATAATGTGATTTTTTTATTCCTTAGTGTGAATTCTGTGAAACACTAGCTTGAAGGTCTGAGTGTTTGGCCTGATGAAAACAGTGTTTCAATACAACTAGAATATTTTACTGAAAGTAGGAACAGAAACAGCTAATATTTTAAAACAAAAGAAACAAAAATTCCCACCTAATCTGGATCAGAAGTTAGTTTGGTTAAAGCACATTATTCTATCTGACTCCCTAATGATATCCTATAATTTCATTTTAAATTCCATATTACATTTTTAATCTGGCTCTTTACTATTTGTATCTCTAACAATTCTGTTATTGTAAATAGGATTCTTCGTTATGTGATGAATGAAGTATTGCAGCTGTCTGAGTAAGAAATTTCAGTGGAGTTTAAAGATAGACTTGTCTCTTGTAACTGTTCTTTGGCAGAGATAGAGGATGATTGACGAGAAGTACAGCATATGAAAGAACAGTTAAAACACCGACACACTGACATTATAATACAGTGTCTCATTGGGTGACGTGGTGTTTTGACTACATGGCTGCAGCAGGTCTATAATTTAAATGCCATTAATGGCACAAAAAGCAATAGCAAGGAGACAGGAATACTGTAAAACCTCTAGGTCTGTACTTACAATGCAGATAAAATAGCTCTTTGAACTTGTGGTGCCAAATGTTTTCCAAAATTACCACTCTTCCATGAGGAAAGCAGTTTTGGTTTTGTGGGGTTTTATATCTTCCCCTCCTTCTAGCACTGAGAGACATTTTCTGTTTAGATTGCTTGGCTTGTGACAATACAAAGATCCCAGGCAAAGGGAGTCTGCTTGTATTTTGCCTAACTCATGTCCCATTCACACATTCAGTACAGAATTAGCTATTGTGAATAGTCATGACTTTGTTTTCTTTGTGTTTGTTGGCATTTGAATATGCTTCTTTATATTTTTCCTAAAGTAGCACACAGAACTAATTTCACCAGAAGCTATTGGTGTTTAGCTGTAACAGAGTTACACATAGTCCTGTGACTGCATCCCAGTCATAATATCGCGTTTGTTTCCACTTGACTGTTGTAATGTTCTTTGCCTTTTAGACTTGTTGCCTTTCCTCTTTCTCTCTGTTTTATTATTTTTGTAACCACCATTTAAAATTATAACTGACTTTGCTTTGCTTATTGAACATAGCTGTGGCTAAGCACATGTTTCTGCACCTTCACGGAAGCCAAACATTTAATGCACCTTAGTGTAATGTATGCTGTAATTGTTTGCCAAATTGGAGTGAGTCTTTCCAGAAACAGTTCCCAATCTTTGAGAACCTTTCAAAATGTGTACAATATGTTAATTGTGAAGATTTTTTTTTCTAACCACGTAATTCAAATGAGAAGAAATGCTGTGTAAGTGAAACTTGCTCAAAGTTTTCTGACATTTCTAGTGGGAGACTATTGCAATAGTTGCATTATTTCTTTATACTGATAGAATGCAAACAGAAGAATGAAGCCTTTGTAAATTGTACTTAGGCTTTTTCTCCCCCCCCTTTAAACTGATTATTATATATGTCTGGTACTGTACCCAGTATACTCTAACTGTTTCAAATTGTGGCTAAGTAGACCAACTCTTTCTAAAATATTCACACAATGCTAACAAAGTTTAAATCCAACTTTTGTTCTCTGAGTAAATCAAAATGAAATAGTCATTGTTGCTTAAAGAATAATTATAAGCATTCAGAAGAGCTGTCTCTATAATGCAAGCCTCGCATTATAAGTGTGGTAAATGCATGCAGGTAGATATTCCTTTCTCTTCTTGCTTAAAAACAAATCCTACCTAAATTTCAATGCATATATCTCTGCTAAAGGTATGTGACATGGATCTACTTTATACTGAAGGCAGAGTGAAGAAAAATAAAGCTACTGAATTAATTTACAAACTGGCTCAATCATTTGTTTATTGAGGATTATCTTTACCTCATATCTGACACTGTAGCTACCTCTTTGAAGCACAGTCCTTCAAATCTGAGATCATCAAAATGGCTCTCTACCAACCCTGTACATTCCTATAACAAACAGTTCTCGTTCTTCCAAAATCTATTACTACAATATATGAAGGAAATATTATAAAGACTATGGTTTTAGAAAGAATCTTGAGCAGAACAATCAATAAAATGCAAAAAGTTATATTGGCCAAGTGAAAGGAATTGCCCGTTTTTATTTCTTTCTGAATATTAGTGAAAATGTTTCACTTAAACTACACATGACTACAACCAGGATTTTTTATTTTTCGCAGGGTGCAGTGGGCGTTCTTCAAAGAAATATTTAGTGGTTCTAAATAAAGTTTTTCTTTGTCAGGAAATCCAAGAATTTTAACCAGAAATTATCCCTGTAGGTTATAAATTTTGGTAGGTTAAGTTTTCTCAACTTCTAACAGCAAATTTAATTGATATAACCTTAAATTATGTTGGGGAACTGCACCACTTCTAGCTTCTCTGCTGTAGAAGTCATTTTTTTCTTATTATTATTTGGAAGTTTCATGTGTAAAATATCAAAATTCTGGGTCTTGTGGCACAAGTATTGAGAAAACCTTGTTTTCCTTTATTTTCTTGTCCTATATTTGTTGCTAGCTTCTTTCACTGCTCTACCAATATACTAATACTCTTTGTTATAGTTTGTCTTTCTGCTTGGTAGTACAAAGGAAATCATACACAGAAATGAGATTTCTTGTATTTTCAGCCCCTGCTCTATATTTGTTTCCCTTTCTATCTCAAAGGAATCATAATTTAGCGTGACTGCACTTCATCATGGTGGCTAGTTGCAGTGACTAAAACCTATTGTGTACTTATTACTGAAAAAAAGTTGTACAGATAATTAGAGTCTTATGACTTAATGTGTGGACTTTCCATTTTAGTGTTTTGCAGACAGACTTGTGTGTGTCTGTGCATGTAGCTCATGCTTGATCACATAGTATATACACAGATGTGAACCTAAAAGTGTGAACTCAGGGTAAACTTTTGCTTCTTTAATTTCTATGATGCCTTTTGATACAAGATAGAAATGACAGGAAATGCATGTTGTGTAAATGTAGAATTTACACATGCAAATTGCTGAAAATAGTGTTGAGGTTTGCCATGTACTTTTGAAATTCAGTTTGTTTGTAAATATATTTTGAAAAATAATGATTTCTTAACACCATTGTCATAGAAGCTTGGCCTGGAAAGCTAGAGATTCTTTCCCCTTCTTGAAACCCACAGAAAACTAGAATTTACCTAGAGCGTAATTGCCTATGTTGGAATCTCCTTCAAGTTTGTGGAAGTGTTTGTAAGAATCTTAAGAGTCAGGAAGAGCTTAGGGGTGTTGTAACAGCTGCTCAGAAACAAAATTGCTAATACCTGTGAGGGGTCACAGACTTCAAAAGAAAAGACCAGTGTTTCAACATTATAACCATAATCTTCAGATCTTTAAGTTGCAACAGGTTCAAATAGGAAATTTAGGTGAATGCTAGAAAAATGTGTAGTGCATTTGTATCACCCTCTTCAACTTGCTTTGCCTTAATTTTTTCACAATGTTCAGAGGGATTTGGCATGATTTTTTAAGAGAAAAACAGAATTTTAAATGAAATATATTGAATAGAATATTTCAGAAATTATTATATACTTACATATATTAAGTTATTAACAGAGTTGAAGATATTGGCTTGAATAGCACAGAAACAGTATCCTGATTTCTCTGTCAGCATAACTTGGGCTCTCTAGATCAGAAAATACATGTGCTTCATGGGGGTCAACTGGGACTGATTTCTTAGCAGTAGTGTTATTACTGACACTGTTTCGAAGACTCTGAATGGAAGAAGGTTTTATGGTCTTTAAAACAGTGTTACATATCCTCTTTTTCTGTACTCTGAAAACTATTGCAACAGCATAATCAGCAGAAAAATTAATCAGTTGCTGAAAGTAGAAAAATATGAAGAAACCAAAAAGCTCAAGGATTAGCTAATAATTTAGTTAAGAGCATTTGGATATGCAAGGGTGATGTGCATATACCTCACACAGAACAAAGAGATAGTATTTGCATGGTATCTAACGCCTACAGATATGTAGGAATCTGTGAAGCCAAATGAAGAGTAATGTAATATTTAGTGAGCCACGGCCCTGTGATTTATCTGCACAGAAGAGAAAAGCATGTAAAGGTGTACATATGTATATGCTTAGGTGTTGGACAAAGTCAGAGAAGACATGACAGCTGTTTTGGTAAGAAGTTATTCTCACCTGGCTTCGTTTACCTGACAGGGACCAAGGCTGCAAGTGATTGCTTCCCTGTCATGTAACAGAGTGTGTCTGAAGAGAAATGAGTAACTTTTCTTGCACTCGTTTGCCACAAAGTCTCTGTGAGGAGTAAAATGAAACGAAAGCACATATTGAGAGAAGCAATATCTAGCTTTTTTGCATTTTATCAACCTGTTTTTCAAATAATATCAGAACACTGAGTTAGTGAAAAAACAATCTTTCATGGCAGGTTTGGTAAAGTCAGTATAAGATTATTTTTCAACTTAAGGAAAAAATTCTGAAATGAAAGGGAACTAATCTTCATGCTCAACTGGATTTTTAAATATAAAGTGAATGTCCATAATTTCTCCATGTCATACAAGCGTATTATGCACTTAGATAAATTTTTCCTAATAAATGCCTTGTAGACAAGTAATTCTTTCAGTAACCAAAATAGTTGTTACTTTTCTGCTAAAGCCCCTGAATAATTGCTGCAACAACTAAAACCCTGAGGAGAACACAGTTCACTTCCTGAAGTAGTGGTGCAGTCCCAGCTGCCCTTGAGAGTAGAATTCCAGATGTTCCTGCTGCTTTATGGAGTGGTGCTGTAATTGTTGGACAGAAAGGATATGTTTTGGCTATCTGATAATGATGTATCTGTTGAAATATTTTCACTGTGGCTGTGGCAATGTGTCTATAAAATATGAAGGAAACTTATGGATTGCAGTCTTTAAATGCATTTGTATTGATCAAGTGAGTGCAAGAAGTGCTTAGATTTTGGGATATAACCATGGCATCTTGAATCCCATGTAAGGGAAGAATAAACTAGTGTCTAAAGCAGCATATAAGGTAACATAGCCAATGAGATGAACTTTCTGTTCATGGAATCATAGATTCATTTAGATTGGAAGAAAACTGAAATATCATTGAGTCCAACCATTAACACAACTCTACCAACTCCACCACTAAAACATGCCCCTAAGTGCCACATCTACACACCTTTTAAATATGTCCGCGGATAGTGACTGAACCACTGCCCTCGGCAGGCTGTTCCAATGCTTAACAACACTTTTGGTGAAGAAATTTTTCATAATATGCAATTTAAACTTCCCCTGGTGCAACCTGAGACTCTTTCCTTTAGTCCTATTCATTGTTACTTGGGAGAAGAGACCCACACCCACCTTGCTACAACCTCCTTTCAGGTAGCTGTAGCAAGCAATAAGGTCTCCCCTCAGCCTTCTTTTCTGTAGACTACACAACATGTGAGAACAGCTTCTGTTGTGGTTGTTCCTGTATTTTTGATATTATTTCAGAATCAGTTGTACCATTGTTGAATATGCATGTGTTCAAATTTCATCAACATATTCATGACTGGTTTGGGGGCTGATCCTGGATTCTTTCCACACTTAATCCTTCCATTAAATGCTGTGCATTCTGATTGTGGATGATCTTGTTTTAAATAACCACTACAGGTCACTTAAATGATTTTTAAATGTCCTAGCAAACAGTTGATCAAGGGCAGGAAGCTTTTGGGATATTAGCCATAATTGCCACTTGTGGCAGAAAAGGAATACCAAGCATTCATTTCCTTTCTATTCCTAAACTCTGTGTGGCCATTTCTATTTTCCTAATCTGCTTAGTCTGAAAATGGCTGCTTTTATTTATTTTTTTTTAAGATGTGTCCACACAGGACCTTGATTTCAGGTGATGCTGCTGATGTACTATTGTAATAGAATTTTCTAATTAAGATTTTAAAAACTGTCAGGAGAATATAGCTCCATCTTCACATTAAGAAAATGGATATGAAGATTCCCAGATTCCTAGAATCCTGCTTTGTTGGAGGAAGACTGGAGAGGCTAACATAAGCTTAGCAGTGTGGAGAAAATGACCTTCTTTTCCTTCTGAGGATATAGAGCTGGACATTCATGTAGTTTGTGGTCGTTTTATTACTGAATGCTCAAGCACGCCTGCAGGCATTTCCTGAAAGAGGTTGCAATTGTATAGCTTTTAAACTCAATTAGCTCTCTCTTGTGTTTTCTGCATGCTGCATCAATTATAATGGAGTTTACTTTGCTATGTGAGAAGGGAAGGTGTGGGAGTCTCCATAATCAGCTCCCTTTGCACATAGTGCAATGGAATTTCTGCATCATGTATGATATTTTTGCAGCAACTGATAACTCTCTGGAATCATAAAATGTAAATTATGCTTAAAAGGAGTGGGGATTCTGGGGAAAATAACCATTCAACAGCAATGAAATAAGTAGGTTATCTTCCACAACCTGATGTGAGACTCCTTCAGAGCAGAAGGAATACTGAACGGGGCTTTGCTTTGTGTAATATTGTCAAGACAGCTTGGCCCAGGGTATTTTTGCTACAGAGCAACGTTCTGAGGCCTGTGGTTGTCTATAAAATACAAACTTGAGAGAAAGTAATCCTATCACAACTATTACTAAAACAAAACAAAAAAGTGTCCTAAGACAATTGATATTCACAAGAATAAGAATGGATTAGAGTGTGTTTAACTGAGCAGTAAAACGGATGTGCTCCCACTGAAAATATAACAAAATGAAGACAAAACATCTAATAATTGCCTTGAGGAAAACCCCCTTTGTTAGGGTTCAAGCATAAGAAAATACTTGGCCTGTTTTGAACAGCAATGTTTTAATAATATTTTAATAATATGTTTTTGTTGGATGACAATCTTTCTTCTCTTTTTGATCTAGAAGTCCAACAGTGTTAATTTAACAAATTAATGTAATGCATTAATCTTGTAATGTGATTAGAAGTATTACTACAAGTTATATAGAAAGAATGTTTTTTTCTCATTCTATTACAAGTTTTCCCCTGGAATTGCAGATGTATACAAAAATGTAATTACATCTGGTTAAAAATTTAAACTATTTTTTCCCCTGTGGGAAACCACAAGAGGTTTTGAAGAAATGTATTTTTCAATGGACATTTCTCTGGGAAGGTCTTCACTGTGAGGAGAAGAAAAAATGACCCCTTGCTGCCTCAGAATGGTTGATAGCCTGATGGTTTTAGTGTGCCTTAGGAATGTCATGGCTCTGTTGTTTTTGGAGAAGAGCCTGGAAACCTGGGTTTCTTATACCATGTGTGAAACTCTTAATGATCAGACTAGTATCTATCTGGAAAGAGATCATGCTACCTAGTTTTTCTTCTTTTTTTGTTTTGACCTCTTTTCCCAGAAAGAAAATTATAATAATTTAGATGCACCTCTCTTTAGTCTAATATAGAGGAAGAAATATCAAAACCTATTTTTATCTGAGAAAGAGATATTTTTTTCTAATCAGTCTTAATAGTAATCTATAGATCCATTCTTTCCTGTCTAGTAAAGAAGAAACTATAACAATGTCTAGAGTTTGCACTGAGCAATCAAGTAAAACGGCTGTACATCTATAGTGAGAAAGGTGCTGCAACTATGGCTAAAGAGTTCTTTTTGGAGCAATGGAAAATTCTTGCATTTAATCCACTGAGTATTGCAAAGAAGCACCTTGCCATCTGCTCACTTGTATATTTACTTTATATTTTGCTTTACTTATGCATAGTGAAAACTAGAACTAATGTGACAATCCTTTAAAAATTACAAAACTAAACAGAAAAAAACCAAGTGTGAGGAACACATCCTGTTTGTAAAGCCAAAATGACACTTTATGGAAGAATAAAAAAGTAATATATCTGAATACATCCCAATCCCTCTCTTCTATTTACACAAATACATGCAAAACCTTGGAAAATTTCAGTGTGTGTGCTAAAATAGTACAGATTATTTTAAATTTACTTGAACACAGGTATGTCTGATTTTCTCTAAAAGTTCTGTCATCAGGGAAAGGAAGGTAATGCTTGGATCATGGTCCCATATGATGCACCTTATCTTTAGTACTCAATGTGTTAGTATTCATCACTTTAATGTGTTTTGGGGTGTGCTTATGAGTCATTACTTTGCAAAAAGAAAGAGACATCACTGTCCATCTTCAGATGGGTTTTCACTTTGTTTAAAGATCAATGCTTTTCTCCTTTATTCTTTAGAAAAGACATTTTTTAATTAGATCCTGCTTTCCAGATAAGCTGCTCTTCATTTTTAATTCAAGGGAACAAGAGGAGGTAGCACTAGGGTATCTCACTGAAATTTAATCTCTCTGAAATTTTTTCAGTCTTTCTTTAGACTCTCACAGCACTGTAACTTACTCTAAAGGCTGCTGTGACAGTCAGATGTTTGTTGGCTGGACTTGAAAGTATGCTTTGGATACTGTTTAGAAAAATCTAGTGCCCTACAAGTGTGATATACTATAAAAGGAATTTTCTCTTAATGCTTTCAGTTTGCTGACCTGGAGAAAAGATTGTTTCTACATTTTATTATCTATATGAAATTCTTCATTTCAGGTCCCTTTTGGTTTTTGCTTTGACCTGACTTTGCAGGTTTTAGTGCTGTTTAACACTTTTGCATTGAACAGCTGTACTACTGAGTTCCTGCAGATGTTGTGAGCTAATATGATTTTTATAATTGTGCCTCTGGTGTTCAGTTGTGGAAGCCTTTATTTAGGAAAAGAATTCATATACAGTCATAGATGTCTTCAAAGGTCCTGACCTAGACCTAGAAAAAAAAGGTGTGGCATTTTCTGGCACTCTGTACTGAGCTGTCTGAGACAATTTTCTTCTGTGACTCCTATACAGATCAGATAAAGTTTGGAGCCATTCAGTAATTACATGTTCCTAGTTACTTGTCATATCTACAGCAATCTTGCTAATGCTACCTCTTTGTTAGTAAATAACATCAGATAAAAGGATATTAACCCTTGATTTCTGCTTTGTAAGACTCCATTAAATAAACACAGTATTACCAGCTGACTGACTTCAGAGCTTAGTTTTACAGCTTATTTTAGTGCACTGTTAACAACTACAGGTATGGGGGTTTTTTACTTCCTGATTTGAGACACAGTTTTTCTTACAAGATCACCTCTTTTTTGTGACTCTTTCATGTATAAACTTCCCCTGAAGGGGTGCTATCTTTAACTATGTAATTTGTTATTGTGATTCAAAATATCTATGAATCTGACAGTAATTTTAGAAAGTGTATTTCATTGTTGGTATAGTGGTCATGATACTGCTATTTTGTGTCTATACTTTGGTATAAGAATTTAATACAATTAAAATTTATGGTAGAGTTTCTTTTTAAGGTAAATTTCAGAAAGTCACACCTTAAACAGACCTGCACCAGTGTGTTTATGTGGGAACAACTAAGTTAGGGCTCTATGTGTGTATGTGTGTGTGTGCTGGTGTCTGTCTGGATGGGGGCACTTAAACTGTAGCGGCCATCCTTCATGATGGAGCATTATGCAAGTGTTTGCAGGACTTAATATCTTACTTTGCATAGCTTTCAGGTGGGTTTGATGTTTTCCTTGCTCTTCAGAAGTAAAGTGCTTTCTGTGGTGTCTCCTAGATTTCTTTCTCATTTCTCTCCTCTCTACAATCACATCACTGTATCACAGGTGATACAGAGAGGCAGCATTCTTTTTTCCCCCTTCTTTTTATAGCAGTTACTAAATAATGCTGCCAAGTTATAGAGTCAGAAACGTAATCAATGCTCTATACAGCACTTCTAGAGACTGAGAATAAAAAGGAAATAAATAAAAACATCAGTGCTAGTCAGAGTTGCAGTGAAGTGTTTGCTAAGGGAAAGAATAATAATAGTAAAGCCAGGACTTGTTGCTCCTATTCTCTGTGCTACTGCACAACATTGACTTGTTGCCCCTTCCTTAAACTGGACCAAAAAACCTTGGCTGCAGACTTCTCCAGTTTTGAGGGCTGTAGAAATATGCAGATGTAATCTTCACTCTCTAGAAGTAATTTTCTAGGTCTTCTTTGCCAAGTTAGAATGGAAACCATAAACTAATGATAAATGTCAACTAACTGCTAGACTTGAAAAACCAGCAGCTGTCTCCTGCCTATGAAGCAGAGAAACTGCGTGGGAGGAGATCTATAGAACATCCTCAAATACCCATTCTAGTGGGGGGGATGGTACTGAATAGGGTTTTTAACCTTTAGAATTCTTTTACTGTGCTTTCATATTCTTAGACTTCTGTGAAAATGCAAAATGGCAATTGATATATTCCAGGTAAAGGCACCAGAGAAAGGCCTCGTGCAACCTAAAGTTAATTCCTATAAGAAATGGGGATCTTAATTAGCCTTTATCAATTTTATGCCTGTTAAAGATTTATGCTACGAATCTCAAACTTCTTTGAAATGTATTAATTAATTATTGTTTGCAGAGAGATTGAGTGTGCCTTAAATAAGATGCAATGTTTCAATCCAGCAATGTCAACGTCATTACAGTAGCACTTAAAAAATGCATCTACCGCAAATCTGGAATGATGAGGGTTTTTGAGTACAAATAAACACTGAGGGAACAGATCAGGTGCTATTCATTCATGAAGTATAAACTGAAATAAAAAATAGTCCACAGGATTATGCTACCACAAATTGAGGCAAATTCTAGCTTAGCAACACTGTTTGACCTAAAAGTTGTCTACAAAAGGCAACTAATATTTCTTCCACTTCAAAGAGGAATCTATACTTGTTCTTGAGGAAAGAGGAAGGATTGTTTGGGAGTGGTTTTTTTAAAGTAACTTATTTTTGCAATATATTGTAGATGCTTCATTGATTTCTGGCATAGAAAATGATATATAGTCTCATTAGTACATCCCAGTGATTTTTAACTTATTTTAAAAAGGATCTGTGTAAACAGCCTAGAAACTGAAGAAAAAGAAGAAGTTTTGTTTGAAAATAGTCAATTACAAGACACTTAACCAAAGTGTCTGAAACATGTAATGGCAATCTGTCTGGTTTTTAATTGGAGAATTTTCTATATTTGAATGCTGATTTTACTGGGCAGTTAATACTGCTCTCAAAGAATGGTAACTATTGTTCAGTATGGGAAGATTGTTTTTACATGTTTGATGAACAACTCTCATGCAAAAAAATTAGCAGAACTGCAACTCTGTTATTTCACCTGCAGTTTCTTTAGAGATGTCCTTTCTTGTTTGCTGACAACTCCCACAATGGAGCACTTGTCCACAGTCCCAGGAATTACTATTAACTCCCCAAGATAGGGGTGGGAAATTAGAACTACTGAGCAAGGGCTGGAAGGGTACCAGCTGGAGGATATTTGTGACAGATAAGAATAACAGGAAGAGAGAAAGGAAAAAATTGAATGGTCAGCACTTTTGGCTCTTTGAAAGTGGGGTGCAGATGACTTGCTGTTATGTTTTTGGAATGTCTTGTTTCCAGACTGCTATCTTTGTCAGCCACATCTTTAATTTGTCTGTTCTGTAACAGCTGCTTCTGCTGCTACCACAGAAAGAAAAATTACAGATTCCAAGCCTTCATTTCATCCCTCTTACCTATAAACCTCAAGTTCCAGTCTGTCTGACCACTTGACAAGGCTTTTTTAATTAGCAGATTTTTTTTTGGCTCTTAAATATGTTTTGCAGAATACAGAATACAGAAACACTAAACAGCCTTGGAAACTCTTGATGAGATGAAAAACATCCTGCTGGGAATATAAAAAGGCACACAGTGCCTAGAATACTGATTTCCATAATTGAGATTTTCATGTGCTGCATTAGAAGACACCATTTACCTGGAGTCCTGTTCTTATGAAAAGAAAAGAAAAGAAAAAGAAAAAATTGTTTAGCCATTTAAAAACTTGTCTCTTTAATTCAGTCTCTCCGCTGTTTTGCTGATTCCTCTGAAAAAAGCTTATGGCTTTGGCACAAAATACTCAAACTCAAATCTATCATTCAAACATTTCTGTCCAATCTGTGGGTTCAGATGTACTTACTTATTTGCCCAAATGAGGTAGGTGGAGTTTCATAATGATCTTTTCCTTGTATCTGACACAGCAGTGGTACCTGATCATTTAGCTGATGTGGCGAATTGTTTATAATAAAGTTCTAAGAAACAACTGGGAAGGTACACTCTTATACATAAGGTAATAGTTCTCACTGCTGCAAGGATCTTAATGTAATCAGCAAAACCAGCTTGGTTTAATCATTTGTTATTGTATAGTGTAACCAACTGATCTTTGGGTTGTACCTTGGAGTCCCGATAATATGTTTCATCGACTTCTGGGAAACCAACAAAGATGACGATGGTCAGTTGCTCTCAGTTCACTTCATCTACTGGTCTCCACCTTTGTGTTGATTTGTCTAGAAGACAAAGAAATAAAAGATTTTGTCTGATAACTTACGATACACTCAATAGATCTGCCAATAACTGGTCTTGACATTACACAAGATAAAATCATTAGTATCACTATAGAGGTCTGAGTGGTTTTGTACTCATTCTTTTCTTTGGATTTTCAAGTAAAACATGTGCTTCAAGTTAGCTCTGAGTGAAATTAGATTACTCAGAATATTAAACTAAAATACAATACTGTTAATAAACCTTATATATTCAATAATTTCAGCATTATCAATACTTAGGTATTTTGTTTCATGCTGTTCTAGTTTGCTGTTCTTGTGAGATTATTCAGACATATAAAACAATAAAAATTTTCCTGAAAATAAATTCTGGGCCTATTTTTTCAGTGCTACAGATAAGAATGGTAAGATCCTTCTCTGAAAACTCAAATATGAAACCTGTGTGCATCAAGGCGTAGCTTTCAATTAATTTTCTGTTTTAAAGAAAAATAATCCCACTTAAATACCCCAACTCAGGTCTAGATAATAATCTAATATTGGTACACCAATCTTGATGAAATATGAAAAAATTCTACAGTTTTTCAATAACCCTAAGAATTGTTTCAACCTTATTCTGCAATGTTCAAAGGTGCATGAGGAACTTCACACACGACTAACCTCTGTCCCTGAAGTGCAGTGGGTTAGGTGATGGGGTTCCCAAAGCCTTCTAAATTCTTAGCAACAGGATTAAAAATGCCAAGGCTCAAGTAACAAATATGTGAGCATTTTAAAAGCCTCTTCATTAAACTGGGCTCATCTGAATAAGTCTTGTATCAAGTAAGTACAGTACAAAAAAAATTTTTTTTCCAAATGTATACTTTTCTGATTACTTTTTGAAGAACTTGTAGTCTGCAAGATACTGTCATTTATACAGCAGATGCCTAAAAAGATTAGCCTGTAGTGTTAACCTGAATGCAGTTTTATGGAAGACATTTCAAGGATTTCAGATCCATCTTCTTCAGCTACACCTTCTTTATGATGATTAATGGAGGAACATGCAAGTTTGAATTCTTTGCATAGCTTTGAAAAGTCTCACATTTATTATTTGTCTATTTTATAGGGCATGAAAAGCCTGCTGCTATTCCTCTGGGAATTAAAGCACTGTGCTTTAATTACATAATGCCCATTAATGCTAATAAATTTTATGCTAAAGACCTATGCTGTACCCATGCCAACTAAAACATAAGTCTCCTTCCTTTTCAAACCCTGTGCCATGCTTTGCCTGGACATGCAGTCACAGTGAACTCAGTTGCAATGACAGGCACTGGAAAAAGATGGAAGATGTCATTTTGACTTTCAACAGCTTTTATAGGTTGAAATAACTCTAGGTTTTGATCTTTGGGTAATATTTAAAAGCATTCAGGTGCAAATAGTGTTAATTGAGTGAGGGAAGAGGCTACTATATATGTGAAATAAGTGATAATATTTTTTAACTGTTGCAGTGTTTCTATATTCTAATATGACTTGAGTTTTCTCTCGAAAGATCCCTTTGTAATGTTTGTCTGAAGAATGATTTTACCAGCTGTATGAGAGAAAGCATGTTTGGAACTCTTTATTCATATATCTTGCTTCTTATTTCATTTTCTTCGCTGTACCTCTTACTGAGTCAATAGCTGCTGCACTTTTTGTTTTTCCATGGCTTTATTTACCAGTCATTTCAGAGTTCTTTACAAAGTTTGACCCAAGAACTGTTTCCTCCTCTTGCAGTATTTCTGGAAATCAGGCAATCAAATCACTCTTGATCTATGTGTTGAAGTGCAACTTACTTTCTATGGGTGGAGCAGAGAAGCTGATTCTTATCCGCTTTATGAGAATTTGAAGGAAAAATAATGTATCAGTGAGGGCATCAGACTGCTAGGGTACAGACCATTTTTTATATCTCTACAATGAGCTGGCATTTGGTATCCCTTTGGACTAATGAACAAAAATGTGATAGTGGTGTGGTTTGGCCTGGTGGAGAATGGGAACCAAATGCAAATAACTGTGCATGAGGAAGATGGCGTGTTTTCAGAGCAGATGAGAAGAATTTGAGGCAGCAGGAACCTGAGATCAGGAGGGGCTGAGTGATGGCTGGATCATAAAATGAATAAAAGCAAAAAGCATTTAGATATTGTCTGGCTATGAAGATTTAAAAAATGCCTGGACTTAGCAAGAGGGGAGATAGTGGGATCCACTAAGCGACTGTGAAGGAATGTAAAAATAAATTTAATTAAAAAGAAATGTAATTTTTTAACTAAATAAGTAACATTCAAAGTTTATTCTTCTGTTCCCCATCCTTCATCTCGGACGTAACAAGAAGAATAGAGTTGTTTCTCAGCACAATCTTTGTTTCTTTCATATATTGCTCTAGACTGTTCCAATCCCTGTGTAATGATTAGTGCTGATCTCCTGAAGTGGTTTTATTAGTTGGTGAGAAGATTACCAGCCCTTTTCTTCTTAAACCTATCATCAGACAAGTCTTCAGGAGCAGACAGAAGGGAAGAACAAGGGCTGTGAGGCTGCGTGTAGTTTCAGAGTGCGAACTGTGCCCTGTCGTCATATCCTGAACGTGGGTTGGCAGGGGAGATGTGATGCTGCGTGGCTGGGCTGAAGGTGGGGATAAAAGCAGGGTGAGAAGAGGATAGAGAGCTGGACTTGCTGTCTGCGATGTTCTCATCAGAGCACTCTCAGCAGCTGTATTCTATCCTCAATCACAAACCTGTAAATTCAGGACATTAATCATGTTTTTAGTAGTTTCATTATACAATGTTTTCTATGTTCTGTTTATACTGCATTGATGTTTCTGGTGAAAGATTGGAAAACTAAGGCTGAATATGGGTGGCTTTGCCACCAGATGTGTAGAGGCAGCTGCACATAAAAGAAGAAAAGAGTATTATAGCAAGAGAGTTTGCAAGAATGTTAAATGTTGATGAGCAGTAGTTATCAGAGCCAGGAATATTTTGAAAACCTTATTGATGACTAAGCCTCCATTTTACACCTCTGCTTCCCAAACCCACAGTCCAGTAGGAGCTTATGCTATTTTTAACACCAGCTAATTTTGCCAGAGTCCTAATGGATTGGAATCAATCTTTAAGTAGTTAATAGCTTTAATGTTATATGCTGTTGTGGTAAATATCCTTTTTATTACTGAGAAACTTGAATTTTCTCGAATCTTCCCACCATCCATTGTATTTTGTCCCAACTTTCTGACTAGTTTCAAAGAGAAAACACATTCTTGCTTTTTCTTCTGCCCTGCTTGTCTTCATACACCTCACTGCTGATCTCCCTACTCCCAGGCAGATCCATTCCAGTCCAGTGGTGAGTGCCAGTTGCAGCAGTGTAACAAGCCAAAAGAAGTATATTTGCTATTCAAAGCTTGCAAACTTGGAAATGTTTAGGTGCTAGGGTTTAAAACTCATTGCAAGTTTATTAATGACATCCTGGGGGAAGAATATTTAAATAGTAAACAAATTCAAACAGATTTGAGCTAAAAAGCTGGATTTACTTTGTTTTGGTTCATGTGTACTACATCATTATCAGATGATGATTTAGAGCAACAGTAGTGAACTCTTAGCTTGCTGTGTTGAACTGAGGTTCTCCGTGACTGAAAATGTTTTTCCAGCTTTATAAGCTTCCCCTGCTCCTGCCCCTCATAGCACTTTGCAGTTTAGAAAGAGCCGTGTGTTAAACAGCATTTATTGAGCTCACTGAATAATCAAGAATATGATTTCATTTTTTCTTTAAACATTAATTCCTGCTCTGCTTTTGAAATGACACACGTGCCAGTGTGCTATTCTTCTCCACGGTAGTTTCTACATGAAATCTATTTTCCCCTGAGAAAATGGAATCTTTGTGTCTTTGTCTACTCACTAGCTTTCAGGCATGTTTTGGCAGGAGCTCTGACTGTCGAGGCACTAGAGAGGAGGGGCCTTGCATTCATCTGTCAGCTTTTCTTGCATCTGTAATTTTTGTCCACTCAGCAGTACTGGAGGGGCTTAGAAAAGGGGGAAGAGCTTGTAGCTGTTGGAAGTCAAACTCCTGAGAAAATTCCTGGGCTGTTACAGTTTGGAAAAGGCATGTATGTTAGGAGAAACTACAAATGTCTAAATGGCTAAAACCAGCTTTAGGTTTAAGCTTTTAGAAACTCTCCATTTCATGTAATTGCACACCTTTTCCCCATATATCTCTACAGGCAATGGTACTGTGTTTAGTGACTTGTTTATTGTGTGCTGATAAACTGACTGTTTTTAATGGTGATGAAAATGATCTGTCTGGTGTTCAAGACCTAGTTGTTTCCAACCAAAAGCTTAATTTAAAATTTAAATTCTTCTCTAAATTTTGCCCTAATCCTCCACAGCAATTCCTTCACAGGCTGTGCGTTTTCATCTCCTTGATTAATGCAACCAAACAGAAATTAGTTACTTTTTTTCTTATTAGAAGACAGATCCCTTCTTACGAAATAAAGCATTTTTCCTCTTCAGCTTTTTATGGAATATTAATGTTGATCTCTCCTCCTGGTTTCAGTAGGCTATTTAAGCTCAGGGCTCATACTGTGAGCTGTTAATTAATCAGTGTGACAGATGAAGAAAGTATCCAACTATGAAAGAAAACCTTACTTCAGTGACGAACAATAAGGATGTGAGCCTGACTGATTTAAAGGGTTTTGTTTTTTTTTTGTGAATGTGTGATAAGGAGTCTTAAGCTGTTTGAGGTAACAATGTTTTTTTCACTCAGTTTATGTTTCTGCACAAACATTAAAGGGCTCATCAATGTTTTGTCTTGAGAAGTCTAGACAGGAGTTAAAAGAGCCTCGCTACATCTTGAAGAGATCCTGTTTCCCATAATTAATAACAGGAAGCAAGTAAATAAAACTTTACTGACAAATGAAACTGCAAGAGTAACATGTACTCAGAAACATTAACTCCTAGCTGAGCAGTGTTGCTGAGGTCAGTTGGTTTTAATGTACAGGAAAAGTCTGTGGTGGAAGTGCATTACAGGTTTTCTCAAGTTAATTCAGTTATGTGATAGCAGACTAAAAATCTAAAAGTAACGATAATGAATTTTAATTACTGAGAGTGATTCCTGACCTTTGTTTATATCTGTGCAATAGTCCAAGAACTCTTTCCCTGTCATTATTTGAAACTCTTTGAACTCAAAATGAGATTTTCATGTTTATTTAAAAGCTACCAGAAGGCATTTCAGACATTTCCTGGAACAAACTGTACATATCTATTTTAGGAAGATAAGAAATGAAAGGAAACTTTAGGAAAAGCTTTTAATTTTCTTCTCTTTGGAAGGCTGTGTTTTCCTTCAAAGATACCTTTTCAGAAAGTACTTGGAAACCCTTCCTTACCCCTCCCCAGTTCCTCCAGTTAAAATCAGTTAAGCAACAAAAGGGGAGTTAGATCTTCATCTCTACTGTACCAGTGTAAAACTAGAGCAGTGCCATTTATCTTACTGAGCTGTTAAGGTCACTTCAGTTACTCCACATTGCAGCCACAAAAATTAATCCTTGCTCTTGCCTGCCATACTTATGGCTTCCTTTGGTTTTTGGGTTACATTGGCAGGGGGAGGTTGATGGGGAGGAAAAGTAGGAGGTTTCTCGGTGTGTGGTTGAGTGGGAAGCTGTTTTCCTAGTGAGCAGCAATGACTGAATGCAATATTCAGAAGCATTGGAAAGCACATTTAACTCCATGTTTCTGCTGGACCTTAAGTCTGAGCTTGCTGAATTATGGGTTTATTGTCTCTCATGTCAAGTATATGATACAGCTGTGTAATATAGATTATATGTCATCTTAGTGCTGACCATGAAGAGAGATGAAATGTGAATTTGTTTCACTGATTATTAGGTATACTAGGCAGTAAATTCCTACTTTGGCTATTTAATTTACAGTTAACTAGATTTTTTTTTTTTTTTTTACTGTAGAAAACCCAACAGCTCATCTACTAAAAAAACCAAGATAGGCCAAAATAAGCCTGTTTGTAGAGCTAATGTTTTCCCTTTTCTCTATGTTTTAGAAGATTAACAGCCGTTGCTGTACAGGAGCATGGCGATGAATACTAAATAGTCTGTCCATAAGGCATTTTGGAAGGAATTCAGTAAATTTAAAGAAGGTATCCCAAATTTGTATCCCATAACCTTGTTTTATACATTAGCTGCAGCTAAGACTATGAAAGCAGCACACTATATTCCAAGAGAAGACACAATATTTACAATACCTTCTCAGGTTAAAATGTTTATTGGTGGATACTCTTTTATTGCTCACTGATTAGGTGAGAGATTTGAGCACATGTACCTAAATTTAAGCATAGGATCTTTCTATTATTTCCATTATTACTTTTGTTGTTCATAACTGGACTTCTGTTATTTTCTGAATGCATTTCCCTCCTCTACTAAGTACTGCATTCTCTCACCTTGAATCATACACACCAGTATCCAGCTAGACTTACAGATTTTAAATGAGACAGATTATGGAATATATTGCTACTTCACACAACTGCTTGGATTCTTAGTGCAAATAAGTATCTCAGATGTCACTTCAAATGACTACTGTAATAGGAAAAGTCAAGAAGACAACCACTGAAAGTGCACTTTCAGGGTAAGTAAAAGGTATTATGTCAAGGCTTTTCCTTATCTCAGAACTGTATTAAGTAGTCAGTCCCTGAAGGAAGTTTATTCTGGACAAGGTGAATTGTGTTTACCGCAAAAAATGTTACAATACACATTAAAGATTTGAAGAAAATGGTGTGAATTTTTCATTTATTTGGAACCTTTGTTTATCAGGTGTTTATATGCTGCATGTAATAGATCTAGAGCTAGAAATTACATTAATTAAAAAGAAAACAATGTACAAGAATCTATTAAAAGAATTTATTAAAAGAATAAACAAATTGATTACCTTGATTTGCACATCCTAGAGAAAATTTTCATATCAAGCTTTCATATATTTGTGTTTGGCTTTTGATGTACTCTGTGAATAATAAAGGAGGAAATTTTCATGTTTAGGGTGCTTCTTTTAGAAAGAAAGGTGATCCAGTGGACAGTTTGAATTTTTTGAATTGTCAAATTATACAGTATTGGTGTTTTGTGCACCAGTACATGTAGAGAGACTAGCAAGTATAATAAATAGAATAGCATAAAATAAGCATAAAATAAAATAAGGTTACCAATATAGACCAAGAATACAGACCCAGATTAATCTAAAAGATGCTAATATGAAAAACTATGGTCCGCACAGGACTGGGTATTGGTAGAAGAATTTTGTTATCTTAAAGCTTGGAGGCATATAGTTTCCAAGTAAAAGTTTCCAAGGGAAGAACAATATGTTTACATTTTATTTCAAGTATTAAAGTTTCTAATCATAAGTTTTTATTTAAGTGTACTAGGTGTTTATCTTTATAGTTTTTCACATTAGACTAAGAAATATTTTCCAAATATTTCTAATTCACAGAAGCTGGAAAGATCATCTTATTTCTTTTAAGCACTAACCTAATTTTGGCATGCAATTTAAAGACGGTATTCCCATTTATCCTTCTTTTAAGTGAAATAATGTTTGCATAGGTGAAAATACTGTAAATTACTGTAAATGTGTGAATGCATGCATGCATTTAAAGAATTTGCCTGAAATGTTACTTTCACCATGAGTAATATTGGCCGGCTCTTGGAAAGTTCACCCTACTATGTGCAGTGGCTCTAGAGAATGCCAATAGCCGTGAAAAATTAAAAATGTTTCAGGCTGTCAAAAGGTAATAAAAACTATGGATTTGCAAATAGGTTATGTGACTTCAGGCATTCAATATTCAAAGATATTCACTTTAGAGATTTTTTTTTAAAAAATAAACTTTTATTTTCTTGTTTGCAAAATATGGAACAGAAAATATATATTAATATTAAAAGATTTTTAAAAATTATTATTTTCTGTAAAGTACCAGATGCTTACTACAGTATTTATTTCAGCAGGAAGAGCTGGTTGATGCTATAGAGTGGCGAACACTCCTGGCTCTCTGAAGTCTTTCTCTGTCATACAGCCCAGAAGGGGTTGAGAGGAGTCCTCACTGTGCTCTCTCTATCATGAAAGTAGTAGTGTCAAAAGAAGTGAAAGAAATGCTGATTCTGGAAGGAAAGCTTTTTACTTTATGCATAATAATTTAAAAACAAAAATAAAACTTCCTGCAATATCCATTTTAGCCATCAGAGACTCTAAGTGATGTGCATGGCTGTCAGTCAGAGAAGGAAGCAATAATTTGCAGTCAGGAGCTGTATCTTTTTTTGGCAGCAGAGGAGTAAGGGAATATCTGCTGCTATTATTATTTCCTGATGTCCTAGTTTGAGCTCATATTCATCAAATCAACATGTATGATGTTCTTACTCTTTTAAACACAACTACCTGTATTTTTTTAAAAAGCTAGGAGATGGGAGCATGTGATGAAACTGGATTTTTGTTTGTTTTCTTAAAAGTTCTCATAAAGGTTTTAAAAACTTCTTTGATATGCTCCTCTCCAGAAACATTATTTCTCCCAGGTAACCTAAATATAATATGACCAGTTAAATAAGTGGATTTTTTGGGTTTGTGGCAAAGCAACTATGGATACAGCACAAAGGTCAAACATACTTTCCTCTTCCATTGCTTTTTTTCCTGAATGGGGATAATTTTCCATTTTCACAAAGAGCGAGTTCTATTCACTTTTCTGACAAATTCTCCTTCCTTCCTTCCTTCCTTCCTTCCTTCCATCCATCCATCCATCCATCCATCCATCCTTGAAAGTGCTCATCTTTTATTAGCTTGTGTACTTGACATAGGTGTAGCAGAATTCTTCATTTATGATAGAGGGAGTTCTGTTTAAATAAGAAAGCTACAGACTTTGTTGTCAAGAATTGTATAACACTTTTTCCTTGAGTAAACTTAGTATAGAAAGTGGGACTGACATGGCAAACTTATTTCATGAATACACAAATCATACCATTCAACAAGAAATTTTTAGTAAATAAGTTTCATTCCATTATGTAAACAATACTTTGGCACACATAGCAAGTCCTGCTTTGGAGTACCATGGCATGTAATACTTTAATATTATTAATTAAATTAGCATATATAGGCATCACTACGTGAAAGCTGCATTACTTAGTTAGGACTTTTCAGTGTTTCTTCTCTATCTTGTTTCACCTTAGAATTAAAGTGTCACCTGCAATGAGGTCATAGATGGGAGGGAAGCAAAACCTTTAGGGGCATATTGTTGTATACTGAGTTTTGATTGGTTGAAAGAATTTGGGCTTTGGTTCTGTTCCCCCATCAAAAGTTACTCTGATAATAGCAAACCAGCCCTGGTAGATGTTACTGCCATTGAAGATACCATAGCCTGCTGTAGTGATGTTGGTTCATTGAACAGGTTTTAACAGTTCATTTTATTTCTTTCTACTAGAAAAAAAGTTTTAAATAATTCTATATCCAGCAAAAACATCTTACTTCATGACACTGAGTTCTGACACTGAAGAAGAGTGCTATGACTCTGCATTTTGCACACTTCTAGAGAAAAAACACAGATAGTTCTTAGTGAAGTGAGACCAGCTCTTTGTTCCTTTTGTTATTTTAATTGTCAATTAACAGTAATTTTCCTCTTAAATGTGTAATTATATGTCTTTCCAGTGATTATTCCTTTAAAATTGTTATACTAGCCCTTCTGTCTTATAGGAGATTTATAGAGAATCTTCTATAAAAATCCATTTAATAATAAAAAAAAGTCAACCTAAATTACCAGAATCATGTGAAGTATACAAAAAGTAGGATGTGTGCAAATTTTGCTGTTGTGGGTTGGGATTTTTTCACATCAAATAAACTTTGAAGCCAGAAGAAATTTTATTCTATCTTCAGCTTTTATTCCAATACATATTACCATGTGCTTGCCTTGCATTTACCAAGATGTATAAAAAGATGTATATTGATAAAATATTTGCATAGTTCTCTTTTAATGATAGAAACCTTCCTAATTGTATAGGTTTTGGTCTTTGTAAAGAAGTAACTATATCTTTTTCTGGACAATATTCTTACTTGTGATAGTCTAATAAACATCCATCCATTTTTTTTTTAATCTTATGAGGCAAGTGGTTAGTGTTGAAAAACAATGAGAGCAAGTGCAGTACATAGAATCATAGAATGATAGAATGATAGAATGATAGAATCATAGAATCACCAGGTTGGAAGAGACCCATCGGATCATTGAGTCCAACCATTCCTATCAAACACTAAACCATGTCCCTCAGGACCTCGTCTACTCGTGCCTTAAACACCTCCAGGGAAGGCGAATCAACCACCTCCCTGGGTAGCCTATTCCAATGCCTAATGACCTTTTCCGTAAAAAACTTCCTCCTAATCTCTAGCCTAAATCTCCCCTGGTGGAGCTTGAGGCCGCATGATTCATGGTGATAAAATTCTTTTAATAGATTTATCTTAAATATTAAGAGAGCTCAAAATACATACAGGTTTTGTACTTACCAGAATTTTTTTTCTCATTTCACACCTCAAACACATCATTCTTTACAAATCGTCTCAAGCATTCCCCTTTTTTGTTTCAAGTATATACTGAGCCCTCTTAAAACTATTTAAAACAGAAGATGAAGTCTGTGGTAATAGCTAGACTATTCTGCTGAATTCCTGTGAAACCTGGGAGGTTTCTCTGTACGAAGTCCCCTGAACTGCCTGACAGCCAAACAGCACAGTTCCATGACTCAGAAAATGGAAGCCTGCCATAATTTTGATAACTGTTGAAGACGCTTTTCAGTAAGAGTAGCATCTCTTAGGCCTCGTTATCTATAATACTATGATGAAGTTTTCAAAGACCTTGGAAAAGGTTATCAAGTGCTCATTGTCAACTATGTATTTCCTTAGTTCTGGTCATAAGCAGAGGCTGAGAAAGCCTTTATCTTGTCCTGTTTGTTCCAGGTATCATTTATGTGATGATGGAATCTTCTGGCAGCAAAAGAATTGTTTTAAATACACAGCTGACTCTTATTCCTTTCCCTCTTCCATGTGAAATTACACTAATCAAACTGTCATCCTTCCCCTCCCATGAATAAATTTGCTTACCTGTTTAACAATCCCAGTTCTCTTTTAAAATACCTAAAAAGTGGGATTACATCTGAGATGTGCTAATTCTATGATTAAAATTAACTACCAGAAGAATCAGTTAGGGCATTTTTATACTTTACTAAATGATTTTACAGGATATTTAATTTTAAAAGTTTACATAAGTAGTTGTACTTGTCCAAAATTTGCAGTAAGTATTGTTGCACTGTATGATTTCTTGCAAAAGTTCCTCACAAATTATCATTTAATTCTATCTTGGGTTTTTAATTCTGCTAAGCAACTTTGTGGTACTTCTGGCCCATTGAATTAAATACTAAATACGTTGGTGGAAGGTCATGTTATTGTTATGTTTGTATGAGGGTGAAAAAAAGTAGCATGGTTCAATACATTAAATTCATGTGACCACTGAATCCAGACTGCTAATTTCTATTAAGTCCTTCATACAGAGAAATGAATCACTGTATACTATTCATTGCTCGCTTTTTTAACTACCAAACTGATAAATACTTCATGACCATAGGTAATCATAAAACTCACTTTTTCCAGCCCACAAAACTTTACGTTTAAAGCTAGTTCAGTCCTACATTAAATTTCAGTGAAATTTATGAAGAAAGAAAAATCTATCTAAAATAGTTGATTTGCTACTGAATGAGAAACAACTATTTTGGAGTCAATGTATCTAGTTTTGACCATGAAATCCCTTTTAATCATCAAAAATGTTTTCCAAATTTTCCTTAAAAGTGGTACAACCTCAAATGAATTTTAATTTCATGAATCACCATCTTCTGGCTTGACAGAAAAGCTCATATTCAATGACTTACACTATTTGTGAACTAGGAGTCAAAATGAAGTGAAATCTTCTTACGTTTTTGGTGAGAAGTGGCACTTGATCCTTGAGGCAAATAAATTCACTTCAACCTACATGATACATCACATCACATTACTAACAAGTATACTGACAAGGCTATAAGATGAAATGCCACTTTCTGTTAAGTTAAAAGTAGGACACATTTTTTCCATTTCTAAAAGTTCTATCACTTCATATAGTTGCTTTTACAAATGAAAAATGGCAACTGTCCTGTACGGAAGTGGTCTCCAAATTACAGAAAAGAGGCTTACACTGAGTAGTGTGGCACAAGAATATGCCAGGCATTTCATGAGAGGAGAATGCAGCACAGTCATGCGGAGATTACAGTGCCCACAATATTTAGTTATGCTAAGTCTCTCATTCTTAACCAAAGAGGAGGCTGAATAGAATATAATTATGGTTATAGTTTTATTTTAGCAGGCTCAACAAATATGGTGATCTTGTAGATGAACAACTGTTACATTACCTGGACAAATACAGAGAGAGAACATTTTTCATTTGTGTTAACTTCATTTGGTTTTTTTAAGTAACCTGAACTAGATTACTGCTGCCGGGTTGTCAGGGTGATATAAACTGTGTGCATGACATACCATATAGAATTCCCTAGATCTTTTGGCAATCTTGTAGCAGTGTCCAAACAGTCCCAAATCACCTTTTTTTTACAGTAGAATGAATAAAGGGAAATAAACTTAATATAACTTCCCACAGCATGACGGTCAGGGAATAATCAAACAGGAGTATCTTATATTATGTCATTCTGAATTTGGAATGCAAGCCCAGAAGAACCTGAATCTCCTACTGGCTTCACCAGTAACTTGCTCTTTCCTTCCCAAAAAAGGGGAAAAGGAAGCTTTATGAAAAAATGTTTTAATCAATATTATAAGGTTTTATTTATTTAATATTTTAATGACATTCCAATGTCTCTGCTGGAATTTTGTTCTACCTATGGCTAAAAGAAACTAAAAAGACTCACCCATAGGGTAATGGAATGAATGAAGAGAATTTTGGTATTAATAATGCAATTAGATAAATTGCCTTGTTATAACATTGTTGTTGTTTTAACAGCTTTAATAAAATTTTATTTTCAAAAGTTTGAATCAGCGTAAGAAGGAAAACAAAGACTTAAAACCAAGAAAGAAGATATAGTAAGGAATGTAACACTAGCTTAGAAAAGCTTTGACTTATAATAATAAAGACTGGAGTTGTTATTAGGGTTTTTTTGAGTGCTTTTCACTCCAGCTGCACTAGACAATACTCTGACTTCTAGTTAATACATACAGCATATTTCCCTTTGCATTTCAGCACATGTACTTCCCCCACTGGCAGCTTGCCACTTACATGTGTAAAATAGGATAGCATTGGAAAGGGGAGAAACTGATATTTCAGATGCATGCAGAGCACTAATACATTGATTGCATTAAGGAAGTGAGATGAGATTTAAGCTTTAATTTAGTTATTTGGATCATAACACACTCAGAACCTTCATAGGGCTTGCCACAAGTTTCAAATAATCAAAGTCCATGTTAAAACTCAGACTGTCTTTACAAGGCTTCATGCTAGGAGCAGAATTAGTTCCTGTTAATTGTGGTAGCTCTATGTCGATATCCAGTAAGAGTAGATACATTCAATAAAGATACTTATTTTTCTCTTAAAGTTGAAGCTTCAATCAAACTGCCGACATGCTCCTCCCCTGCTAATGCAGAATAGAATTGTGAAAGTATTCTATTTTTTAGGAAGTTAAACATCATACGTAGGAGCATGATTGAATGTAATGTTCTAGAAAATAAATGCTCCTTACTCCATTCAAGAACTAAATTATCATGAAAATCCCACAATTTCTCTCAAATCTGAGAACAATTGACATAATAACAAGAGTTCTATCAGGTACTGTATTACTACCCTCTTGGGTGTGGATGTATTGCTAATCTTCTTCAGGATCATTTGGCATCAATTTTGTGTTGCCTAGTTATGCCAGAATGGTCTAACTTGCAGGAAGGCATTTGAATGAATTCTGTCTCCTTTGGAGATTCCTGCAATATCTTCAAGTTTCTTTTGCTACATTTTAAGTGAAACTGATCACAAGTAGAACCAACTGTAACTCTAGACTAATCTAAAGTCAAACATCTTCACTATGAAAAGTCAAATTGTGCAAAATGCTGGGATGGAACCAACAAGATTCAATCAACTCCTGAAATTCAAGAAAACAGGATTTTTTTTTCAGGTGTTCTTTGTAATTAAGACCTTGCACATTTTTTTGTGTCTTAAGGCCACAGAAACCTAAAATCTTTTCAAAGCACCTTCAGGCAGACTCCATTTAGGACTTGAGTTTCCTAAATTTTCTTTTTTCAGTGTTCCGTTTTCTGTTTAGTATATGGCAAGTGACTGTAGTAATTCAGGTGTTACAGATGATGGTGAGAGATACCTAATATATTCTGCATTAATAGTTACAGACAGAAAAATATTGGTTACTTTGGAGATTTGGTGTCTGTGCACATAAGAAACTGGATGAATAGGTTTTGCATACTTGAAAGCAATGCCTTTCTAGACAGAGTACTAGAATTAGACAAACAAACTGAAGACTTTCTGACACAGGCTACAGCTTGCATAAATTCGTGCTGAAGAAGTACTCAACCACCTTCCATAAACTAAACTGGAGTACATTTCTTCCTCACTTACCCCTGGTGCTTCAAATTGAGCAGTCCTGATCCTCTAGGTAGATTTTGTGAATTGAAACAACAGCGAGGGTAAACAGATTTCCCAAACAATGCAAAGTGATCTTTTAAGTATCATCAATAGCTTCTCAAATACTTTTGATCTAGTTGTTGGTGTGAAAATCCTGTTGTCATGTGATCCACTTCACATTTCTTGTCCACTTTTGTCTAATTTACTTTACCCTGAGAGATGGCTGGTAATTACATTGACACTAAAGAAAGGGTACATTTCAACAGATTCCAGAAAAAGTTGGATGGTGGAATTCAATCTCCTTTATCAGCCTTCACAGAATTCTATGTGTCTTTTCTCATCAGTCAAATTTATAATGTCTTGTTACACAGCTAGGATTCCAGCTTCACAGTTTTGAGGGTAAACTAGTCCCTCTTCCTGGTCCAGTTCCAGAGATTTCTGATGAGAAACCAAATCTTTCAGATTTATCTCCAGAAATAAAATGTGAGTTGATATTCAGCAGTCTGATGTAAAAATTACATTATCCACATGTTGTGTAAATTTTAAAGAATGTTTGCCTTGCTTCATTCTACTAAAATGTTTTTCTCCCAAATTTGTATTCCTTCTCCATCTTCTTCCCTAGCATCTATTCAATTTCCCAAATCCTCAAATGAAGCAATCTAAATTTATTAAAAGCTTAAAGGATGGCTAGCAAATACTTAAGATACCTGCTTAGATTTGAAGTTCCTGTTTCTCTTTTAGTCTGTAAGTATGTTTAGTCTAAAATCAGTTCTATTAAGTTTTCATAGCAAGCCACTTATTGAATACTTGCTTCTGCTGGAGATCTTTTAATAAATACAGAAATAGATCTGTTAAGGTCAATACTACGGGACAATGGGTCAATGATCCTTATGAAGAAATAAATATAAAAGCATTAATTAAGAAATGTTATTAATTGAAATTTGATTTTTTTTATTCAGAAGGAAAGAGAGAAATGAGATACTCTTTAAGCATCACTGCAATTATTGCTGGTCTGTTGAAGAAAACACTCGTTGTGTCTTTGAAGAAAGACTTTGTAAATTGTATTAATCTCAGTGAAAGGCAGAGTTACTAGCTCTAGAAGCCAAGGGAGCCCAACTTCCATTTGCTTCCTAACAGACTTCTGCGTTTGTCTCCAAATAATCTTTAAGTAATTTGGGAATGAAAATATGAGTATTCTTGTGAAGAAAAGGTGTCTTCATGTTGTTTTTCACTGCCATATTTAGGAAATATGTTCTTGATTTATCAAGACAGGTATTATGATATGTAAGAATGGGAATGGAACAGTATAAGGGAGATGTCTGCTTGTCCTTCTTGGAGCAGGATAAAATGTGACACTTTTCTGATGCTATGGGAAATAAGTTTTCAGTCCATGAAACATTTTGAGTTTTAACTAGAAGGCTGAGTTCTACAGTGACACCCTCTTTTAAAGATTAAATCCACATAGCACTATATGGAATACAATATCTATTGTTCATAATTCTTGAATGACTTGGAATCATGTGTTAACATGATGAAACCAGATGGGATGTTCAAACACTAAACTTCATTCAGTACTAACCAGATGTCTTTCCTGGAGCAAGGGATCCTCCAAATAGCAATTTCAGAAAAGATATTAACTGTCAAATTTTGAGCAATTAATTCAAGTGATAAATACACCACTTTGATTATTCAGTTATTGTTTAACTGTTTTTAGGTAAGCTTGGTCTGATTTCATTTTAGCTCCTGGATTAAGATGTGAATATATAATCTGATCTGAAATTTAAAAAAAAAGTGAAATTAACTTGTCAAGGAGATACAGTGTTTGCTTCTGTGGCTCAACTAGTATCTAACAAAGAAAAAAAATGGAAAAAGAGGGCAGTAGAGAGCAAAGTGGGTAAGTCAAAAGCAAGATGCAGAATGTGGCAGGCACCAAATTTACAAAAAAATGTTTGCCAAATGGTTAAAAGTCACTCAGAAAGGTTGTATCTCTAAACTAAATTAACAAATGTTTCTATAATAAGCCAGCTAAATGCATAGCTATGTTTATAGTAAATGCACGGTTGTCTTTTCCTGTCTTAAAAAAAACCCCAAAACAAAAACAAAACAAAACCTCTTTAGTTATGCTATCTTTGACCCTTACACAAATTCCACTACAGTGGGCTTGCAGCAGTATGGAGAGACTGTAAATATGTTTAGACAGCTGGTACAGTCTGGGGCCTTCTTAAGGAAATGGAAAACAATACAGAAGGTCTTCGTGCAGAAATATTCCCATATAATGAAGAATGCCCAGTATGTTTCAATGCAGAATGCCTTTTTCAGCATTGCTTATGGCACTAAGTATGAGTTCTCAGACAGAACAATTGAAAAGTAGGTATACCCCACAGTTCTCTTTCATGCTGTGTTAACCTCACTTATTTTACATTTGTGCAGCAAAAGAAATGCCAGCCAAGTTAAGTTTCTAAATTTAAAAATACTGGATGACAAATCTTTGGCAAGGAGAAGATGCACAATTCTAGTCTTCATTATGCTTGCCACCTCCTGTTGTAGAGAACCAAGGAAAAAAGGACCAGGAAGCTCATTAAGATCTTGTAGCCAAAGGCCACAACCCCCTCTCCCATAAAAGTCTCAAATTTTCTTGACTGTCTGCTTTTCTTTTGCAATGTCCAAAACACGCAGTGAATCCTGAGGGTATCCACCAGGAAATCATTGCTGTCTGTTCTTTATAAATCCCAAAGAAGGAAAGTAAAGGACAGGACACTGGCACCACATAGAGCATTGCCCAACAGACAGGCTTTGGAGGAGAACAGAGTAGAGCGCTCGGTCTTAATACAATAAAAAGTTTGTAAATTCAGCCAAGTCCTTCTGGTGATATCAATTGCCTCAATATTCTCATAATCTGTGTATGCAAATCATCAGGCTCCTTCCACCAGGGGTCTTCATGTGAGTTAGGAATGCAAAAGGGAGTCTTAACCCACTGAAACCTGCTGGAATGATGCTAAATGTGATCCCCTGTGCTAGATGCTGCAAAACAACCTGCCTGGGTACAGGTGTGTTGCCAGATCCCTTGGGGACCCAACTCAAATCAGGAAATATATTCATTAATTTGATGCGCATTTAATGTTTGTCCCTGTTTTCTTTTACTTTTTATTAAAGTTCAGGATTTTTTGTATTGCATAAATTTAAACTAGTCATTCAGCCAAAAACTTCTTAACTCCTTTCTGAAAAGGACATAACCTTTATCAACCTTTTAAAGTAAATCAGACTTTACTTCCTTCATTAATGTGACTAATAGATTTTAATATTTTTTTCATGGAAAATGTCTTAAGAAAGTTACATGCATCTTTCCACTGAACCTGAGAAATTAAGCTAGAATACTGGCACTGATAGAATAGTCATGATGAATGATTGTCTAAATGATGTTATATAAGCATTATTCCATGAATATATGTACAAAACTGGTGGAGGATATTGTTTACAGAGACGTGTTTTCCTCTATTTTTTAATGAACTGATTTTTGGAATTGAAATGTGGATTTAATGGTAAAATAAGACAGGGTAACTTAATAATTAAAAAAACCAAATAAAATTAAAGCATAAACTATATGATCGCCAACAAAGTGAGGAAAAAAAATCTTAGATTAAAAACCAAAATGTCAGATAAATCCCAAGACTGAAGCAAACATGTTCCATATTTTGACTTATTGAAATTTTGTGAGACGCTTGTTTTAGGGTACTATTAAGTGTTTTGAGGAAATTTGTCACTTATTTTGCAAATAGAAAAATTGTTAAAGAGAGACTAATCCAATTGCAAGATAGTTATTTGGTGTTTCCACTAATAACGGAAATGTAGATTTCAAGTCCTAATATATCTTAATAAAAATATTTACATATTTTTGAAACTTAACTGTCCCACAAAAAGGCAATATTTTATTTGCTTTTATGCCTATAAGTAAAATTTCAAAATATCTAATTCTATTTCATATTTATGGTAACCAGTTCCAATTTTCAGATCTTTACATCTTGCACACTCTTTTTGGAGTAATACAACAACTCAGGGCAGAGGGGTTTAAAGAAGCAGATTGGATGAGGGTAGAAGAGATTGGTATGAAGTAGCTCACCAGTGAATGGAGTTCACAAAGGAATCTGTGCCTAGTTTTAGAATTTTGTGACCTGATGCTATGGAGGACACTTGAGTTCTGATCCTGGTAGTGTACAGGATCTGTAATGTAGGGTTTCTTCTCTTCCATGTCTATGATATATTAGGGAGTCACATATTAGAAGAAAGATGATTTTAAGTGTAATGAAGACTGAAGTATTATATAAGAATTACATAAGGAGACACCTGGATTTGGTGGGGTTTTTTTTTGAGGGGGGGGGCTATGGCTTGTTTCAACTGGCATGGAAAAGTACTTTAAAACTGAATACAATTCAAAAGCGGAGTGCCTTAATTTCCTTTCTTCAGGTAAAATGTGTAGTGAAGGCTTTAGCAATGATTGTAAGTTAGAGGATGAGGGAAATGTGTACTTACACAAAAAAAGACATTTCAATGGGCAATTTCCTGTATTGTAGGTGCATTTATTGCATGTAGAAGGGGCTAATAATTCCTACGGATAGATGAATCAACACACAAGAATAGTGTACTATTTCTACCATGATTTTTCTTTTTTTTTTAGATTTGATACATTGTGCAATAATTGTAACAAATTAGTTTAGCATTTACACAGGATAAGCCTTATATTAGTCTTCTCTGGAGGACATGATTTTGATATTCCAAAACAGAAGACCAAATTAATTCATAGTTTTAGTTATTTGATATCTACTTAAATAAGAAACATGAGTAATATTAGCTTTATTCGATATTATACTTGAAAATTATTGAGAAATCTGTAATTTACGAACCTTACAAGAACTTCATCTCAGATTGCAGTCCTGAAAAGAATATGTAGTAGTAGCAGCAATTTAAAGCAAAGCAAATGAAATCACTTTTTCCAGTCACAGGAGTCTGACATTTTTTAAGTGCAAGGACTCAAATGGTTGTTTCCACTGATACCTCAAAAGTGATGATCTTGATAAGATAGTAGGACAAAACATTGTGAAAAATTACATCATTCTGTTTATTTCAAGTCTAAGTTTTCAGTGTTATGTGTTTCCTTCACAGAAACAATATCTGTTTTCAGTCTACAGAAGTAGTTGAATTCTCAGCTGTGCAAAAAAATACAATTATGACAAGTACACTTGACCTTTGGTGGAATTAAGGAGAGTACCACCTGCGCTAAATATGTCTTGTAAACAGTGTCAGGAGCAAAGAGATACAGCCTGGCTACAAATCAAATCCAGCTGCATAGCTCACTGCAATAATTACATTGCAGGTTGCTTTAAAGTTTTGACTTCTAGTTGTAGCCTAGTCTTAAACAAGGAGTGTTGATGAGTTATTAGCAGCTGTACTGTGAACAGGAGCACTTTTTGTGCTGTGATAAAGCCACCCATCTCTAGAAATAGTCAGTCACGCAATAAACCACATTTCATTTTTTTCCCTGATTCTCTTGTAATCCAAATGTTACAAATGAAATCAAAGAACATAAGACAATTCTTTCAGGGCACTTCCCAAAACATTTTGATCCCTTGACCTATGCCTACTCCAAAAATAAACTAGTATAGTAAGATCCACGAAGTAAAGGGTATCTTTGTTTTATTTCAAAGAAAAAACACTAAAAAACTGAGACCTTTTAACTGTCTAGATAATGAAGATGGTCTAAATCAATTTATAAGTAGATGTCATGGGGTAACCATAATGTACTCTTTGATAAAGATACAGTACTCTGTAGCCTGGTTGTCACAGATGAATTGTATAAAAAAATATTTTAGTCTAGAACAAAACACATCTCTTTAATGGACCTTCCCTAAATGTAAACCCTCATAAGATCTCTTTTTATACAACTCTCACCTTGAAGTAATGCTCTGCCTAGAAGAGGTGTTATCCTTGGTTATCTTGGCTAAACAGCTCTAACTAGTAAGGTTCTCCATAAATACTACCTGCTGTTGTTCACCTCTTTTAAGCCTATCCTTTTCCTTTTTTCCTTCAGCTTAATGAACATTTCCCAACATAACTCAGAGGGGAAGGAATGCAGGGGAAGTCAGTTATTTAAAGTTTTTAAATGTCTGAATCATAATTTCTAAACTTTCTTTAGGCATAGTTAGCTGCTATAGATCACAAAGTGCAGGAAACACATTGGACAGTTCTGTTATTTCCAGTAATATTTATACTGCAGTTGTACAGAGTGCATTTTAGTACATAGTATCATGTGGTGGAAAACTCACAGATCTTAAATTCAAGGTCCACATCTGAAGAAGCCATCAGTGTTGCAGCATATTATAAATGGGGAAAAAGTCTTCCTTGCCCACAGTGGCAGGAAATGCTCTTCATAGGCTTTTTTTAAACACTAAATTAGTAATGGTCTCCAAAATAATGCTACCCAGCTTATACTTTCTTCCCAGCAAAGTCAAATTGAAAGCCCTCAAAATCTTAGAACCCATCTACTAAATATAAGGCATATATGAATAAACATTACATATGCATACGCCATCTTTTATATTATCTGTGTCACTGACAACTGTAGACCTTATAGCATCTAATTTTAATACACATTTTACTACATTCCTTATTGTTGTAAAACAAAATTAATATTTACAGACCTTATGTAGCTCTTTCCATTACTGGTCTCTAAAACTTGTGGTTTTTTAAAAAATTTTATCAGTCCCAATATAATTAGTAATTGTGTCAGAAATCAATTTATTTCCTAGAAAAATCCACTGAAGTACCTTGGCTGTTTTGTAGCAATACCTTCTGTTTTGTCTCCAATTTCCATTGCAAAGAGAGTTAATTTAAGAGAGATCAATAGCATTGCCAGCATATGTTGCATGCTCCTGCTTTAAACCAGTGCTCAGAATATGTGACATGAGTTTAAACTTAATCCTGTATCTTGCATTGAATTATGCAAATAGCATACCCTTAAAAAGAATATTTTGTTTTTATTAATTTAATACAGTAATAACTAATACAAGAAAAAGTGTAAAACAAATAATTGTGTGTACTTCAGACAAGAAAAATCTGCTAAGCCTTGATATTGGGTGTGCGTGATGGATGTGTGAAATGCTGGGCGCACTTTGCAGAGTGTGAAACCTGCACAAACTTTCCAATAATGCTAAAGCACTTGCAGAAATGTTGCACCTGGAACAGGGAGGAGTGAAGAGGGCAAAGGTCAGCATTAGGCATTAAGACACTGACTAAACAGACTTTACACTCGGTGAAAAGTCCAGACAACCCCTGCAGTGTCATCTTACAACTCTGGTTTTCTTCTTTTCAGGACATAGTAATCCATAAACACACTCAAGTCACCAGAAGATTAGCTCTTCCCGCCTTCTCCCCCTTTTTAACTCTCCTTTCATTTTTAATTCTTGCATAAAGATCTGAAATTTTAACCCTTCTTATGTCTTCTACATCAACCTTGGGAACAGCTTTTCCTCACTGTTATCTTTGACTAGACTACTCATCTTTTTAAATCCTCTTTTTTTTACAAATTATTGTCTTAGAAAAATGGTTTCAAATTAACTACATAATAATTCTTAAACAGTAGTGCAAACTCAGTGTATGCATAAGACATTTGGGGAAATCATCAGCTTTTTATTTCTAAAAAAAGGCAGTTATCAAACTCTATAAACAACTTAAATGCACCCTTTTTCCTGACTCTTCTTAAGTTGACTTTATGTAAAATATTTTATGGGATATGGTATAAAATATGTTTTCACAAATTCCAAGCTTATTTCTTTGGATAGATGAAACCAACCTCAACTAGGATGCTGTAAGTAGACAATCATCTTGCTTGCCATTGCTTTTTTTAACAAAAAAAAAAAACAAACCAAAAACAAACCCACTTCTTATCAATTATTTCTTTAAGCTGGAAAAATGTAAAGGTAAAACACAAAGAGGTGTTTGTACTTCTGTTGTTCAACTCTTTCTGTTTTGCATCTATTACACTTACGAGGTGAAATCATGACACCAAACTAATTTTAATCATTTTACCTGATTCCATTATCCAGATCCCATGGCTTGAGAGACTGGATAGACTCCTAATATAGTCTGGATGCCTGACAGTAAAAATAGATTGGTGAAATACAACCCATCAATTGCACATAACCTTGCACATTTTGCTGACTTCCTCTCCTCATTCCAAGCACTGCATGAGGCCATACTTCCATGCAGGTTATTTCCCTCTCATTCACTTTTCACAACACCACCCCTTCTGCAAACTCACTGAGATGACCAGCAGATCTACCATGGTGCCTTTTTCTTAATTAGTTTTTACAAATAAAGAACAGCACTGACAAAAGATAACTGTAGATCTAAATATTTCTTTCATACTGTGCATGAAGATTGAATAATTAGACATATTAAGCAGGTTTTTTTTAAAATTTTGCACTGAGATCCCTCATATTTGCCCATGGAGAGAAAACAGTTTTCAGTTCCTTTTGCGCAAGGCTATCATTTCTGTTAGTTACAAAATGGTGACCTGAAAAGCTTATCTGTGAAATCTCACAATCATCTTCAGGTACACTGATTTCTGAGCAGTGATTTTTAGAGTTACTGTCCAAGGGTTTCTGACTCGGTTGTTCAACAGTGGGAATCAAAGAATCGTCAAGAGAAACAGAAGGGTGAAACTGGAAGCACAATTTAATGACCAACAGCAAAGAGGGCAGAACCCAACAAAGGTATTTACTTCTCATGGTAAAGGGTTCTGTAGAAATTAAAGATCTATTTATGCATGATGTTTCAAATGTGTGCTGAAGTTTGACCATGGAAGTGGATTGCTAGGTTGTCTTCAGGCTTCAGAAGTAAAAATATGCTCACAGTCATTGCAAGATCAGAGCCCTGGTGAACAAATACTGCAGGAAGTAAATGTCTAGGGCTCAGGTTTGGTACTCTTGGTCACACAGTGCAGCATTTTGGCCTGCCATTGGTCTCACTGGTACCTTGGGATAGTGCTAAATAAGCCATTACTCTACAGCAGTCAGCATTTTTGAGTTGAGCTTTGCATGACAGCATTTTATGTTGAATGACAGATGAAGTCATATTTTCCATTTATCCTACATTCTGATATTTTGTTGCATGTTTGCAAAAAAAAAAAAGTGAATGTCCAAATACATGAAAAACTTAAGAAAACTAAGCTAGAACTGAGTTACATGAACCTCTTGAGAAACAGGCTTTGTATCTTGTCTAGTTAGAGAAACACCACACCAAAAATGACCTGATTTAATAACAATAAAAACAACAACAACAAAGACTATTGTTTTCTCTGGAATTTTATATTCTTTTCAAGTGTCTGAGGTGTCTTCAGTACTCCTTGCTGTGGTATCTCAGTGCTAACCTCACAATAATAATCACAAATTCAAAACTTGAATTCTACTAATATGATGTAGACGAGAAGCCAGGCAATTAAATGATTTGCCCAAGGCTACAAAGCATCTTGCTGGAGAGCTGAAACCAGGCCTTTTACCACATCTGCCTGGCCAGTCCCAAAGTCTGTGCTTTGTTTCATGTTCTCAGGCACGTTTCTTCATGCACATGTTACTTGGACTGCATGCTTGAACATATAGGAAAGGCTGTGCTGACTGCTGCATTTTCTCGTGGATTGTATTTCACCTTACATTTAAAAAATGATTGGAGTTTTAAGGGAAACTTTATACGGCTGAAGAAAAGATAGATATTTTATTCAAGCCATATTGATAATTATTTTTTCAGAAATTATTTTCCAGAGCTGCTTAGTTGTTTCTTGATTCAGACTTATAGTGATAATTTGAAATCATGAACCACTCAAGTGGAATGTTAAACCAAATTGTGAATAATAGAGGAAATGTTTACAAAATAGTATAGGAATAATAAATCTGTTGCCAATTGTTTTCTTTTTGTTAAAGCAAACAAAACAAAACAACCCCCTCAAAAAATCCTAAACCAAAACCCCACCCCCCCAAAAAAAACCCCCACCCAACTATACTGGCTGTGTATTCCTTTCAAATGGTCTTTTCTTCCCACATTTTCTTCTGAAGAATTCATTTTTACCTGCTTACCTTATCCACAGGCTATGTACATGTATGAGTAGGATTTCGTGTATCTTTTGCATACTCTGCTTGCTAAGTCTCAACAAATATATTGCTATATTACTCCATGGTTAGCTCACTAAATCCAAATAAAAGAGTATGTAAGACTGTAATGATATTATCTGTTTACTTATGTCCATAAATAATTTTTGTGTGTGACACACATGGTATTTACAATCTGTACTTTGTATGTAGATCACACAGACACAAGTGAGAGACCATGATCACCAACCTATGGAGCATGGGTGGGGTATGTGTGTGTAAAACCTATGTAAGCAAATTAATAATGATTGAAGATTACAGATGTTTTAAGGGCAAACATTTTGGACAGTAGAAAACTATATTTTCTGACTTTTTAAAAAATATTTTTAATTTGAAAAGTACTGTATCTTTCACTTTTTCTGACTTAATTAGAAAAGGCAAGGCAGTTTATGCTTTAATTCCCCCACATCTTTAATTTTTTTATTCACATTCTGCTTGAGGATTTTTGTTTCTTTAAATACTTGGCGATGAGATGATGCTGAGTACCTCTGTCTGGTGTGTGGTAGACATTCATTCCTTGTTGCGCACATTTGTAAAAGAGGAACTTGCGATGATTTTTTGCCTGAATGCAACAACATTTGCTGCTTTACCAATACTATAAATTAAACATTCTTAATTACTTTTGCTCATGCTAGATAAGATTCAGGACAAAGGGGAGATTGATTCAGTGTGCCTTACAATGGCCCTACTGATTTCTCTACTGGCCCTTCCTCTGCACATGGTCAATTAGAATTGAAAATCCTGTGCTGATTTCATTCACTGGAATTTTTAAGCAGGTCAGGAAGAAAGATGTTATTGAAAGGAAAAGTCTCATCTAAATAAGAAAAGAACACGTGGCCATCTGGTCTAACTGTACCATGCCGAAAGTCATTTTGGCTTAGCCGCAGTTTGGTCTTTGCAGCAGTGTGCCAAAATATCAAACAGAAATCTGTTTACATTAAAACACACTGCTTTTTAGCTATAAAAATGCAATACACAGTTCTTTTCCTATCTGTAATGCATAAGCACATTTGAACCCATTTTGGTAGACTCACAAGTTACTTCTGCTGTGTAAAGGTATAAGTGAAACAGCCAATCTTTAAAAATTTTAGAAGTTCTCCTGAGCACTTTGTGCTTACGACTGAAAATTGTACTTCTGCTTGAATTAGGAAAGGCTCAAGCAAACAGATTTGACAGAGGAAGCATGATAGAAGAAGGGGAGAGAAGTGTTTAAAAAGACAAATTAGAACTTGAAGTTTGTGCAAGAGAAATCATGGAGTTTGCTCAACCCATTGGAGGCCATAGGTTAAGAGATGAGCTATAACAGACATCAAATTTTTATGAAATGGAGTCATAAATGTGCAAGATCTTTCATGATTGTTTCGTTTCAACATCAAATATTATAAAGTTTATAAAAGTCAGCAAAACCCCACATGTCAGAATTTTTCACATTAAGGTAAATAAAATCTTTGTGTAGAAATATATAGCTCTGAATCTTAGAGCCCCGGACAACACCAGCTGGAAGATAATGTAATATTTTCAAAAATACCGAGTATTTGCATCTCCTGCCTACTTTAGTCAGAGCTGCTGAACACCAAAAGACCTTACAGGGAGGAGAGTGTTGAACTAAACATGTAGGCAAGGGCCCTGTATTCATATGCTCAAATTTAAGGTTTAACTCTTATATGATTACTCATTACTTTTGCATTGATAAACCATACATATACTACCAGCTGAAATATCCCTTCTAATGCTAGGTAGCATGTAAATAGCTTCTGAACTTTACAGGAATTGATTTGCATAGGATTTCAATCTTTAGGAAATTGATAAAATCATGTTGTATACTGTCATTACTGTAAGAAAACAAAAGTCAGCCCTTCAAAATGTAGCTGCAGGCATTATTTTGAAATATATTTGTGAAATATCTTTGTGAAATATTAGTGACAAATTTTATTTTTCAAGAATAATATGCCAGGAAAAGTAGAAAGGAAATTAGCACTTAATACTAGTGAACTTGTGTATATACATAAATATGTAATTTATAAGTATATACTTCTCTGCATGACCATTGTGTTGAGTTAGCTTGTATATTTCATTAAAAGCATATAAAATATTCCTTCAGAAAAATGCTAAATCCCTTGGGGATTTTTTTGGGGTTTTTTTGGCTTTGTTTTGGTTTTGTGGTTTTTTTTTTTTTTTTATTTCAGGATTTCAAATCTGTTTTCTC
>WAAB01003440.1:18051-46328 GCA_013389865.1 Piaya cayana | reverse complement strand
TTGTTTTTTTTTTTTTTTTTTTAAATGCAGGGATACAAATCTGATTGCAGGTATCAATTAATTCTCTTCCTTTCTCAGAAATCTCATTTCTAGAATCTTTATCTTGCCTGTGGATATGGTTGCCACTACATGCAACCTTTTCTTTGTATGCGTCTGCTGCTATTTGGAAAGGAAGTTTTTTTTAAGACTAAGTTTACCTAAGCTGTGTTCCTTTCCAAAAAACGTTTTTTAGGGATATTTAAAAAAAAAAAAAAAAAGGTAGAGCAAGTCCTTTCTCTTAAACATATCTGTTAGTGTGACTAACATATAGTTTAAGCCTTTTCAAATACTAAATTAAAAGAGGTGTATGTGTGTATATGTGCATGTGTACAAACATATTTTCTTGTCAGTCTTTTTCACACAAAGCCCATATTAAAAAGTAAAAATTAATCATTATTTATATCATACCATAAGTTGTATCACAAGACAATGCAATTCCAAAGAACTTTTAGAAAATAGGTCTGCACGGCATACATTTAAAAATTAAATAGACTAAATGCTTTGAATCTCCCATTCTGCTGGGTGTCTCCGCTAACCCCACCCATAGCCACACCAAATGGAGCACAACTATTTTGGGGAGTACTGCATTCCCAAGACCAACTTTCTGGCACGATGACACTGGGCCAGTGGCAGTTCTGGGCTTTGGCAACAGGGAGACTGAGGGTTGCAGGGACAGCTAACTAAAACAGTGCCCTGCCTTGCTCCCCTTCTTTGGTTAGAAGACAACATACTTGCAAAGCGTTTTGCTACTGCCTTGTTTCAAACCGCCACAAAACTGCCTAGGAGAACCTACTAATTACTCTAAGTCTAAATATGTCAAAGTGTTTCAGTCTGACTACCTTTCGGATATCGGTCTCTGCACACTAGCTGTTTGCCATTATGTAGTATTGTATACATATAGAAAATCTTTACACAGTATTTGTAAATACAGCAATTACACAAGTGATGTATGAATATAACATAAAGTACTGTATTTACCGTAATGCTAGAGTAGAAATCACCCTAAAAAGGGAAATATTAGATGACCCTAGTTACACTGTGTTGGAAAGCCTGCACACATATGTGCGTGTTTCATATATTAATGCGCTTATATATTTACAAAGTTTCTTCTGTCATATTTTTGGCGAATCACAATGAAGTTGAAACTGAGCCTGGTCAACATAAGGAGGAAAGGCTTGTGTTTGTCTTTAATCTTTCTGCAGCACGGTTCAGACTTCTGTCTGATCTGCACATAGCAGAGCAAGGGGCTTGCCGTGCATTGCGTGCAGGCTCCTTGATTGTGGAAAGGAAAAAAAAAAATCTGGCTGGAATCCAGACAGGCGAGCGCAGCGCTCTGTTGATCATTATGTCTAGCCTTCAGGTGTCTCAGCTCACAGTGGGCGGCGGCTGGGGGAGGGGGAGATAACAGGAGGGCAGACAAAGAATAAAATGGTGTATTTAAAAAAAATAATCATATGTAAAAAATTCATGCCAAATCCTTTAAAAAAAAAATTCTTCTTTTAACGTCCTTTTCCCTGCAGTGGGAGCTAGCAAACATCTGTCCAGGAAGATTTATTTAAGCCATAATTAGTAGCGTCTGGAGTCTTTCAACAATTTCGCCTTATTGCACTTATTTTTTTTTAAAGAAGACTGCTCATCTTTCACTTAGAAACTGTTTTCACTTCATGCTTTATTAGACATTCAGCCCAACCAGGACCGAGTCAGATTTCTATTGTCTTTGCTTTTTCTCTTCCAATGGTAGTTTTCGGAATCTAACTTTTGGTAGGGGCGGGGGCGGGTAGGAAGAAGTGTGCAGGCAAGATCTTGTTAAACGTCTTACAAACACGTGGAGGGGGGGAAGAAGAAAGAACACAAATACAAATCAGTGCTTCTTACACAGTTATCCATTTGTTTTCAATTTCTTTTCCAGAGAAGAAAAAAAAAAAAACACAAAAAAACCAGCTCTGCTTTGTCTGTTGCTTCTGTTTGAGAACTCTCATAAATCTCGCCCAGAAAGCAACTTGGGCTGAAGGAGATCTGGCCAGCAAAGCTCTGGGAAGCAATTACAATGTCTCTTGCTATGGATATTCTCTTCTTTCTGCCCCCTTCATCCCTGCTGCCCCTTCCATCCCGACCTTCTGACGTTATGCTACTAAGAGCCCCACACCCTTCCCACCCGACCAGGAATTGGAGTGAATGCAAGCTGCAATGTAGAGGTAGTTAAAGTTGCTTATGAAAAAGCTGCTCCTCGTTCTGAGCGAGCTCAGATATTATATGAGTTGTGTTTTTTCAGTCCAGCCATAAGCCTTTTCTACGCTCCCCCCGTTGGCCCTCCTCTCCCCCTCCCCCCGTGGAAGGGGTGGGATGGGAACCTTGCTCGACTTCATTGTTCCAAATCTAAGAGCTATTTGCCCCAAAGTGTCTTTGCTGTCTTTCATAGCTAATTATAATAACTGTCAGATGTCTGGAAAGTCTGGGCTGCCCTTGCTGGCGGAGTTAAACTTTGCCTTTATTTTTTCCCCTTAGGGACAGATCAGGCCTGATTAGACACAGAGTACAAATAAAAGTGAACAATATACATGTGTAGGGCTTTTTGTCTTTGTTTTTTTTTATGAACAAAGCGGCATGTCAGGAAGCAGTATGGCATGCAGTGTGCATGCAGGCACTGCCCTGGAAGATAACTCTCTTTCTATTCCACATGCCCCCCCCAACTCCCCCGCCTTTTTTTTTTTTTTTAATTGAAGCATGCAAGAAATATTCCTGAATTTGAATAGCACTTCAGATACTTGCTCATATCAGCAGAAAAAGTAATAATCGACTTAGTGAACATACCATTTTGACAATTTTAAGGTATTTGCTTTTCTGGGTGAAAATAAAATTTAAAAAAACCTGTACTCACAGTTTTGTTGTGCTGTGCAGGTCGCTGTCTCCTCCTGCAGAGACAAGGAGGGTGGAAGGATGTCAAGGGTGCAGAATCCCAGTTTAATTCAGAAGAAATGTACAAATATGCTTCCTGGAGGTGCCTGGAAGTCAGCCACTTGTGCTCAGACATCCCATTGCTGCTCTGCATGCTATACTATCTGCAGTTCTGAATTGAACTAAATACTGCCCATGTGAAAGACTGGGGAAACACAGTCATGTGGGACACACAAATCCACTCTATTGGCTCCGAAGGCACAACTTCAGCATTCTTGCATTTCCACCATTGGTTAACAGTTCAAGCTGAAAGAGTCTCGGTTCTCCTAGTGAGTCCGTTTTCCCTTTATGTGTGGAAGAATGACTGTAGGATTTTACAGTGGCAGGATTAGTTAAGAAAGGGACTGAAGTCATCCCTTTGACTGAAGCTGGTGGGTGGGGATTGGAAGCTGTGCTTTTCTCGAGTCGACGTTTTTCCTTTTTCTGCCTGCACTCTGTGTGTCAGGAAATGCTTGCAGTTAACTTGGGCAGCACGGAGAAACTGAAATGACTTTCTTCAGGTTCAGGGACCTGACTTTCAGAGTAACACAGACTATACAATGATTTTACAGTATTCCAGATAGAGCAATGATTTTTACCGAAACAACTCTATTCTGAATTGCAAAAGTGTGGTTATTTTCTCTTTTCTATACATTTTTAATAGCCCAGAAAGGGCTACATCAGCATCACTTAACTTGAACTTTTGCGTCACATAAGTTAGACAAATGAATCCAGCAGTTCCAAAGCCTAGCCTAATAGTTCAAGTGACAACAGAAAATAGATTTTGCAGAACTGTTGTATTTCTGGGGAATATTATGATGTAGTCATAATAATATTTTGAGAGAAACAACAAATTCCATAAAACCTATAATTGTTCATATTTGGTCATTTTGAGAATCACGAAACTACAAAGATTAAAGAGGAGGGAAGATGATTCCTTTTTCCCTATTTTCATGTTCTGTCATTTTCCTAATTTAGTTATGCCAGCATAAGAATTAATGTGAAATGGTACTCAATCATGTGTGACATACTTCTCCAATTAACTCTTATTAAAAAGACCTTTCCCAAATCATATATATATGGTTCCTAGAACCACAGAAAGTAGAGGTATGAAAGATTTGTGAGGGTTAGTGTCCATCCTCCTCTCTGGCAGGTTTATTTCCTCTTTTGTGTCTCCAGAGCATTGTTTGGTGTAGCTCTAAATACCCTGAACATGTGGCTCCTATTGGTGGACTGTTGAACTTGGAGCCTAATTTAGCATTTGAAGGGTTTAACTATACTTGGATATTTACCAGAATAACTATTCTGGAACAGCAAATTCATGATATGCCTGTGGCATCTGCAAGGCCAAGCACAGGCAGACCACACTGCTGGCATTTATACTACACGCAGGCTCCTATTGAGTAGTTTATGCCTGGCTCTGGGTGTCAGGACATCTTTTTGTTTCTACTAGTCGACCTTAAAACAACACTTCTTCCTCTATGAAATTCACCCACTTAAGCTATTTATAGACTTTTATCATCAACTCACTGACCACTCTTGTCATCACCAAGCTGAACACCATATTCCAGGTGTAGCTGTGCAAGACGCAGTAGTGTTCTGCCATAGCCTGAGTCCTGGTATCGCTGCAGTATATCAATACATGTCTGCTTGGTATGTGAGAAGAAAAAATATATATTTAAAAAATGTACTTACACACCTGAAAAACAGGATTTCAAAGATGTTGAATACTTTATATGCTTTATTCTGAGTTAAGAAGGCCTTGTAAGGATTTCTTTGCTTTAAGTTCTAAGATGATATAGAGCATTTATTTTTCTTCATCAGCCTCACTTAAAAATAATATTTAGTATTAATATAAAAAAGGTGGTTGATTGTCTTGCTATTTGGAATTTTAATCTTTATGAAGAAATGTAACTGTCAGGTCTGGATAAAATAAGGCCACAGCAGTAGCATCAAAACTTTCTCTTCTCCTTTCAAAAATGTTCTCAGCATCGCTGTGCTTTCCACATCTGGACTCCAGAACACTGAGAGGAGAGAACTGAAAACCCTGGGAGACATTTTCTTTTTCTCTCAGTGCTGGTGGTCTTCATAATTTTGGTTGCTTTTTTTGTTGTTTTTAAATTCAATTTAAGTGGGAAGCAATACTAGTAAAAGAAATCTTACTCGAGAGAGCAGTAAACTCTCTGATTTTAAGACCAGTACATGGTCTTGTCTTAAATGCATCTTCTTCATGAATGTCAGTTTCTGATTTTAAAATACTGAAAGGCTATTTAAAGAGATGGAATAAACATCTGAATTCATTTATGTTGTTTAGCTCTTTCCCCAAACAACTCATGAGTGAATTTCAGGAAAATTTAGAGAATCTGGAGCAATGATTATTTATCTATGCTTCTTGAACCATGAATCAAAGACTTAAGTGATACTAGTACATATTTTGTGACTCTCAGTATTTAGGAGACAAAATTAAAGTTTAAAATCACTGTTGTCTGCAGAGAGAGAAGTGCATCTTTACATGTGTAAGACTTAGAATGCATTACGTTCACTCTCCTTGAATAATATAGTGTTTCTTTCTCTGTTATTGGTTACAAGAGAAGAATTCATCACTGTAAGAGACAAAGAATGAGAACATCATAAAATTACCACAGTGTGGAAAATAGGACAGCTTTGCAAATTCTGTCATTTTGGTGATGTTTAAGATGTGAGGCAAGATGTTGGTGTATGATCAGGGCTTCTGGAGTCTGGAGACTGTACTGTTACTGCTATGTGGTCCTCTGTGACTCTATGCATTGGCAGAATTGACTTCTTTTTCTAGTCTGGGGTTAGGGCTGATCTAGCACTGACTGGTAAAGACATCTAACTCCTGCCTAGGAAAGGTCCCGTTCCTAAGAATTTTCACTGTCCCCTTGCCAGGAACTCTATGAAGAGAAGAGATGACAGAAGCAAATTAGAAATGGCAGTACCAAAAATAGCTCTTTGGAATTATTAGAGATCATTTAGCAGGGGGAGGTGTGGGGGGAAAAACTTCAATCCTCTTGAATGGGGTGCATTCCCAAACAACTATACAAAACAATGATATTCTTTTCTTTTCAATGACTACTTGGTGGGAGACAGAGATTTGCCTCTTGGCTTCCTTTAAGCAATGCATTCTACATCTAGAAAGGCAAAAATAAAAAATAAAAAACCGAGATAAATTCCTTTCAGAAACATTTAGAATAAAGGCACATATGTGGTTCATGTGTTGATGTGTTGTACTATATAAATGGATATTTCTAAATACATTTTAACTGTTTCTTTGGAAAAAACAAATGCAATTCTTTTGAGTGTATGACGTAGATTCCATGCTGCCCAGCTATTTTAAGCCTTTACATTTTTCTTTCTGTGGAAAACAATTAAACTTTACTATACAGAATGTTTATTTGCTTTCAACTTTGCCAGAAAATTCTTGCTGTTTTGTACACCTTTGCTTTTTATAATTCAGCCGTAGGTGGTATCTGCTAAAGTTTAAATCTTATATTAGTCATTGCTAGTAAAATTCCTCAATGTTGATAATAGTTTAGTCAAAAAACAGGAGATACTGAAGAAGCTGGAAAAAGGCAGACAAGACTGAAAATCATTGAAAATCTTTGAGGGCAGTCAAGTGGACAAAGGGCACTCAAAAGCCATTTCACAGAGAGGAATTATCAAAGCCTGGAATCACACACATCGCTTGCAATGTGTACATATATTCTGGAAATGGTTTTATACTCTAGTTAAGAATAGCCAAGTTAACATGAGTTTTTCAATTGCATCTGGTATAGGAGGGCTGTGAAGGAAGGGGTTTTTTTTCTCATCTCCTACACCAGGAGGGTGAAACTTGCTGAAATGCTGTCTTAGCAAGTCATTTGTGCTGTACATGAACCAGCTGGCCAGGCTGCAGTGTTATTATTATTTACATAAAGAAAAACTTGTCAGTAAAGGTGTTAATATCATAACTGATTTTGTTGGGCTTGTTTGAATTTATGTTTCATTTTACTTGTGTTTTGTTTTGTTTTATAAGTAGTCTTTTCTGTTCCTCTGTCTCATCTAATTATTATGTAGATAAAGTCAACAAAACCATATGAAGATTTCCAGCCAGCAGAGAGGAAGCTGTTATCCCATTACTAGTGAAAATCAGAGATAGGACTTATTCCTCTTTTCTCTGCAGGCCTTCTCTCTGTTTAGAATCAAGTTCTGGTGGATATCTTAGATAATCTGGCTGCAAAAAACCTCTCAGATTCACTAGGTTCTTGATCTTTATGTAATAAAATTCATGCATACTTTGATCTATTGTTTGTTTCATTTTTATAAAACTGATTTTGGTTACAGGACTGTTGGTGAAGAATTCAGATCTCATCAACATGTAATTCAGATTAACTACTAATATTCTAAAATTTCTGCAAGGTTTAGTCAAGTGACAATTAAAATAAACTGTTAACCATGTTTGTAGGATAAAATTCTGTTTTTCTAGGTAAAACAGAACATTATGTAAATAGTGGGTTGGCAAATGCAGTATTTTTCAGATGAAATTGAATGATACAAATTATTTGCCCTAAAAGACACAGATCTGAAACTCCTCTGGCCCAGTTTTCATCAAAAAAATAGAAGGAATTCATAGGGGTAGTCTGATTTGGTGACTTTAACAGGTTTTCTTCCTTCAAACTGCTCTTACAAGGTTATGTAACTTTTTCTGGTTTCAGGCAAACTCTTTCACCCCCACATAATCCAGAATAATATATAAACATATACATGATAAATTATCTATCAAAATGCGATTTCCTTATAAGTGTGATATTATTGGTGAGGTTAAAACATCAGAAAGAAATAATTCATTAACAGTTGCACTTCTTTTTCAGCAAAATTTATTAAAGTTAAAAGATACTAAAACTTTTTTCAAAGTAATATATTTTTTGAGGACCAATATAATAAAATTTGGAGATAATTTTTCTTCTTCTTCAATAATTTTGATCTAAAGAGATCTTGTAATTTCAATTCATTATTCTTGCCTGATATCTCGGTCTTTTAGGGATTAATATAGTAGGTAGTACAGTTTGCCCCATTTCTGTTTTAATTTTGGGTGGTCCTAAACCAGGAGAGTTTTAAAAGTATTTAAACCATCTGCCTTACCCATTTTACATCTTAATTAAATAATTTATTTCATTATTTTCTTAAGAGAAGCTAATACTGCATAAAAGCCAGTGCCATACTTTCCTTGCAAGAAGCCAGACCTGTTACTTTAAGGATGTGCATTTTTCCTCTAGTAGCTTATGAAAATTTAAATTAAAAGGGTTTAATAATTTAAACAGCATAGTTTAGTGACTGAATGTTGGAGAACAGAGGAGTTTGCAATTGCTAGCAAAACACTAGACATTTGTGAGAATATAGTTCAATGCTGCCTTCAGGCACTGATGCTTGTTAGGTGCATGCAGGGTAGAGATGCTTTCAGAAACAGATTATTATATAGTTGAATAGAACTGCTACTCTAGTAATGACATTTTATCTTTAATTATATATTGTATTATATATTCTACATTGATTAATGAATTTCTTATGCACTATAGACCAAAGAGTTCCTTTACCAAGAGGTTTTTAGGCAGAGAGGAGGAAAGCAGAAGGGCAGAGAGTGGAAGCCAACGCAAACTGCACTTGTTCAGATAACTGCAGTCACCAAAGTACGTTCACGTTTTTGACTGATCCTTGTAAGAGAATAAAAACCTACCCTGAACCCTCCTAAATGTTCTCCTACTTCAAGTAATCTCTGTTGTGGTGTGGATGTTTTTTTTATAGAGCCATAATTATGGTATCTAAATATCCTGTGACTGTGTTCCTCGTTCTATTTCTTTTGTTCCTTCCCACTGTTTAAATATGGACCTCATTTGTGGCTATCGCAATATATACTGGAGATTTCTTGAGGGACCTTGACTGTGGTCCTGACCTTAGTGAAATCAAGGAGACGAATGGGTTTCAGTGTCTTAAGTGGCACAGGGCTTTCACCTCTACCTTTATTCAGGACACCTCTGGACAAAGGATGAAGTGCTTGAGTATTAAGCCAATTATGTCTTCTAATTAGGACATGTATAGAGAACTCTTAAACTGAAGAAAGGGTGAAATGTGCTGAATAAATTATTCACAGTAAATAATCCACCCGGATAGCCTTCTGACAGAGATAAAGCTGCAGTGGAATCAAAGTGTCTGCTCTTAGAGGGTTTTGCTCTGACACAGATGTCAAATGAAGAATCAACATGACGTGAACAGATGAGTCTTATTCCTTGTCTTGCTCAGCTGGAGAGATCACTAAGGGTGGTAAAAAAAGTTCCAATGATGCTCTTGGAGCATCCTTTAGCTGTAAAAGATAAATACAGCTGGCCAGGAGGCAACTTCTGTAATTCCTTAAATCTGCTTTGCAGATATTGCAAAGAGTAGACTACAAATATCTTGGGAACTTTTTACTACAGCATGGAAGGAGGGAGGGAAATCAGTAAAACCTTGTGGCCACTTCCTCTGAGACTGAGAAGAGACCTGAAAATTTAGAAGTTTTTGCACTGGTAAAATCAGAGTTTAGCTGTGGTTGGTGTCTCCAGTACTGAATTTACCTCCATGGTCTTTGCTGATCTCTGGTGAGATATTGATGAAAATAGGTGACACTGACAGAAATAACTGAAGATATTATGAACAGTGACTAAATCCTGTTCTGAGGACAATGTTTTTGCAAAATGGCATGAAAATCATAGTTTTCTTTGGACTTCTGTTACTGTGTGCCATTCCTGTACTACCTTCTCAGGAACTCTCTCTTCTTAGCTCATTTTCCATAAAATTGAGTGCTTAATCAGGGAAAACCAAAACCATTGGACAAAAGATGGTTTAAATGCTTCCTCAGGACAGGCATGTAGGAAAGGGTCTCATTCATAATGTTTGTAATTCATGTAAGACTTTGGTAGAACTGTTTAAGCGTCTGCTGTGAAAACACTCCTGTCTACGTGCAGAACCTGATGTGGCAGCTGGGTGACATGGAGTCAGGCAGCAGTAGCTCCAGATCTGTAGTCACACAGAGGAAATCCGAGAATTCAGACGGGTTGCCTCTCTAGCCATCAAACTGTCATTCATGCATTTTAAATGGTATAAGACTGATAAAGCCTAATTTTGGCTGAAATCATACAGAATCACACAGAATCACACAGAATCACCAGGTTGGAAGAGACCCCTCGGATCATCGAGTCCAACCAGTTGTAGTGTTATTAAAAAAAATTCTTTCACTCTTTTCCTAAAAAATAAATCCAAAAATGAAACCAGGTATGTTTTCCAGCTTTTTGTCCCTCTTTCTGTGAGACAGCATCGCCTTACAGTCTTTGTCCTGAATGTAACTTTTAGAGACATAATTTAAAATCAACGTAATTTTGTATCACATTTCTGGCATTCTTTTAATTCTTTTTGTGAAACTGTGCAATGAAGTTGAAATGCAGTTTACAATCCTTTGACACAGTGAAAATCTTTATTTTGCAGGGATGCCTTTTCACAGAGTTAAAATGATAATTATGATCAAATTTATGTAGCTTTTTAATTCCATTAAGCCAAAATCTCTATAAAACAGTACCTTCCACAAAAGTAGAATTACACTAAAGTTTTGTTTTATTATATAGTTAAAAACTGTACAACATAGACAAACAATTCATGTAGAAATATGTGATGTTCCTTTGAGAGAGGTGAATAGATAAACTGTCCAAGGTACAGGGAAATAGAGCATGGATAATGCGGGTTTGAGATATTCTGTTGCTTAAGTGATGCATTAAATCAATATTCTGCAAAGCTTTTTCTTGTTAAGTTATTTACTTGGCTGCTGTCACAATTCACCATTTAGGTCATCGCCTTTTTTAAAAAATATATTTTCTCGTGGCCTAATTTAACTATCTAAATACTTCAATAACTCAAGTAATGAAACTTCTTCACATGCCAAAATTATAGCACTGTTTTAATGTCAATATTTACACTAAAATTCCTTACTTGGTTAATAGGCTAAGAAAATGACTTGCAACTGAATTAGTAGTTTATCTGCATGGAAATCTATATTACTACAAATGAATAGCAGAATGAATAAAAAGTGATAATTAAATAAAAAGGGGAAAATCTTTAATAAAGCTCCGGAAAGAGAATAGGGAAAAGACAGACAAGTGTTCTTTCTGCAGCTGCTTTCATTTTAACATATAACTCTATGAATGGAATCTGAGAAGTTTCTCCTTCTCAACAGACAAAATAACCAAAAATAATTATGGAGATTGTGCCTTGTTGTAACGGAAGCAGAAGGTTTGCATCCAGTAGCAATGTAAGGGCACCTCAGGGAGATCATCATTCTCCCATCATTCAAATGGCTCAGTAAGAGCCACAGAACTTCAGCCCCCTGGAGGTATTTCGTTTGTCAAAAATATAAAGATATCCTGGCTCATGTTGCTTAGTGCAACACTGTTGCACTAAGATTTTACTGAGCTTCAGAAAACAAAATTATTTTAAATCAAGCAATTGACACACTTCCTTCTCCCCCCCCAAGTCGACATTCAAAAGATTAAGCTCCCTTTTTAAACTGTCTTAATGATCTATCACCTATACAGTACTGTCTGTGAGATACAATTTACAAAACATATTATTAGTCACAGGCATGTACTAAGCCTACATGTCAGGTTTAGATGGTTTTTGAAGAAATAATTATGAGTAACAACCACAGGGCTGTGCTGGGGATGTTGTTGGGGTTTTTTTGTTTTGTGGGTTTTTTTTACTTTCTAGGCAGTTTCTTTTAATTTTAAGCTAGATTAATACACAATGTTTCCTGATAGAGTTTTCTCATCCTTGTTTTAGAAATACGGGTTTTCAATTAGTGATAAAACCAATCAAGTAAATGCAGAGGGTTTGGGAGAAGGAAACTGCAAGAACTAGGATTAATTATTTAAGAAAACAGAAGAATTAGAATGGGTCATGAGGAAAAAAGCAATGCAAAGTACTGAAGAGTGTAGAGGAGAAAGATTTGGAATGCTCGTGTTCCTCATCTCTCTTACAAGGGATGAGAGAGGTCTTCAACCTGATCTGAAAACAGAAAACTCAAATTCTCTTGTTAGGAAAGAATGAAAGATAAAAATGTGGAACTCACTAAGAAATTACTAAGTCTAGAACTCTTTCTTAATTACTATATTGATATGGACTGTTCTGATGCTTTTCCATTTTTTAATTCATTCATATTTTCTCCCAATCCCAGTGAGTTTTACTGAAGTGTTTCAAGGATGGTTTTGCTCATGTGCTCTTTCCAGTCTGTGGGAACTGAATGCAAAACAAGACATCTACTGTCTTGCTATCTACTCTTCTTCAAATTGTAGAAACATTTTAAAGAAATACACAGAAAAAACATTGTAGTTCTATTTCTCCAGTACCCTGAAAGGTTTTTTACATGGTTATTTAGAAAATAAGCATAGTTCACAGACACACAGCAAAAAATAACGTGGATCTTGTTGCTGTTACTTAATAAGAAAATGTTTGGCATGTGTCATTTTCCTAAAGAAAGTTACCTTTTTACAATTTTTTTTATATCAGGTGAAAAAAGAAACTAATCTTTTCTTGAAATCTGATGAATGGAATTTCAACTATGTAAACCATTTTTCTCTGAATGTAATGGTGAAAGAAATTCAAATTGTCTGGAATAAGTTAAGCTGGTTTTCAGTTTAATAAGGTAATAAAGAAATATTTATATATATAAATATTACTTACTGAATGAATGCAAGTGGCAAGACCTTCTTCAATTATTTGATTTTGGTCAATAGGAATTTTTTAATATCCTTTATAATCTGTTGATGATTTTGTGGAAATATTGAGCTACATTTGTATTGAGGAATGATGTATGCAATGAGACATATAGTACGACTACCGTAGGCAGTGGAAACTATTTTTTTATTAGATAAAACACCCAGTATGCATGAAGCGATAGGCTTTGTAATTGGGTAGATGTACAGTAGGTAGTACTGCTACTCAAAAAATACAAGCAAACTGAATTCCATGTCAAACCAAAAGCTTTTAGTATGTTCTTAGAGGACCAGGAGAACAAGATGATGTTATCACTGACATGGAACAAAATAAAAAAAGAAAAAAAAAAAAAAAGATGGAATAGCTGAACTGAAGAGAACAAGTTCCAATGAACCAAAAATTCAGTAAATCCAAAAATGTAAAGTGCTGACCCCTGTTGACCTCAACAAGTTGTTAATTAGCAGAGGATTAACACCCTTTTCATGTGGTGGCAATCACTAGAAAACAATGTGCATGCATCAAAGAACTTTAGGGTCTAACAAAGGATTAAACACAAAGATTCTGTGGATTATGAAAGTGTAATCTGAAAGGGGCATTACTCTGTCCAGTGTGCAATTTTGAACAAATTATCAATACCTTAGAAAATAAAATATTTTGGGAAGAAAAACTGACATAGAGACTTTTTTTTTTAAATACAAACTTTGTTATTGCTGAATTTAGTGTCTTTGATTTAAACAATTTACAGCAAAAGTTATCAGAGAAAATTCTGAACACATTATAAAATATTGCTAATTTATTACAAGGTAGCCAATAAGGAAATATTTTTTCTTAAATTAATTTTCAAAAAGGGTTTTAGAAAGTTTAATTCCAGTTTTAAACTGTGGACACCATGAACAGAGATGAGTACTGTAAAACAAGCAAAAAATCAAACCCCAGAATCTGCAGTAGCAGCAACTCACAGCATTTTGGATGTTGCCGTGCTTGGGGATGCTGTGCTGCTGTGAACTTGTGATGCTGGGAGAGGGGCCGCAACAGGAGGGGGAGTCCTGCACCCAGTATCACTGTTGGCCAGGCACACACAGCCTCCATGGGCCCTGCTGCTCTGCAGCTCCCACTGTGTTGGGGGGCAAATGGGTATAGCTCAGGAACCCCTCAACACAGCTGTTACACAAATACGAACAAACACAGGCACCACAATTAATGTTATCTGGGCCATTGACTGGATCCCAGCAGTTCAAAGGTTAAATTACAATTAATTTCTATTTTGGCAAAGAAGAGTCAAAACCACACCAGCAAAACCAAAGAGAAATAAAACATTTTTCAGCCTTTTACAATGACCACAACTTTATAAATATGCTTCTGCCAGTTTTGAATGCAATGCCATTTCAATCAGCGATGTAATGCTTTCTCTAAGATAGCTGGTTGACTCTTTATTCTGAAAATGTGCCTAATATTTTGAACATACATGCTGCAAAACAGAATTTATTTCCTTTCAAGATGCACCCAATGTTTTATAATTTATATCTGTATTAGATTTATAACTTCTATTTTGATTTGGATCCCTGAGGTCACATGGGTGTTGGAGACCTGCCTGTGCACTGGTTTGTAGATGACCAAGAAGGTGCAGATGGAGGGCTGTGTCCTGTCTGGGTTGCTCTTTATCACAACCTGTGCTGGCAGTAAAGCTGCACACGTCAGCTACGTAGGGAATGTGAAGAAACTGAAACTCTGTCAATATGGCCAAGACGCACGCAGCTTTCAGTGCTTTTATAGCTGTGAACATCAGAAACTTCTGCAGGTCAGCTGTCCAGCAGGAAAATTTATGCACTGTCTTGGCCTTACCCAAGCTTGTGATTTATGGCATGAAGCAGTGGGTTGATGAGCACTTTTCTCTTGTAAAGAACCTCTTTAGTTTCACTATCCAGACAAATATCTAAGCCATTAAATAAATTAAACTCTTGGTTTGTCTAAGCACTTGTAGGTAGTGGGTTCTGCCGATTAGTTATGTTGTAAAAATATATCCCTCTCTCTTTATGAGCAAAAGATTTAACTTTTATAACTTCAGTTTTATTGGAAGTAAAACATTTCTGTTTTATAGGGTCATAAATGACTAGTAGAGCATCTCTAGCTGTTTATTTTTACTTCATTCATATCTAGTTTTGTCTTACTCGAGTCCTTTTTCTTTTGTTCTTTCTGAGTTATGAATTTGGCATATTTAAGTCTTCACAATGGACAGGTTATAAAGCAATTTATATCATGAAAGGGGAGTAGTGGTGATTCTAACTGCAATTTTCAGTGCTGCATTCATAGTTTCATTCATCAGAAGCTGCCCATGCATTGACTCTCACATTTAAGGTCAGACCTGCAGGGTTTTTTTTTCAGATAACTTAGTAAATTGGACCTGGAAGTTTCCGAAAGATAGTGAACAGGAAGTTGTGCAACTTCGAGACTGATTTCTCAACAGAGCCACAACTGAAGCACAAAGACATTCTCTCTGCTGTGAAACATACCTCCAAGTTCTTGTAGTAGATTCTGTATATCCATGGGAATTATACATTATTAATTTTACTCCAGTGCTGACTAGGACATGTTCTATTGATATGTTTGGATAGTCTATGTCTCACCTTTTCAACTGTTGAATAAATATTTGAAGCCTCCTGTCAATGCATAAGTCTGTAAAGATATACTATTTATTGTTGTCTAGGTAATTCCCTCATATTTGAAACAGACCAATTAAGCTTCAGACTTTATATGTTAATTGTTAAAAAGAAAATTAAAAGTTCCAGTCTTAAGAGGAAGTAAACATAATGGGTTTTGGTTATATATTATCACATATGAAAACAGCTATTTGTAGCTAAAGTAACCGGCACACAAATAGGCATTAATTTAACTCTTCTTTTTTTCAGGTAGTAATAAGTTAATTCAGAACAAGTTCATATACATCAATAAAAACCATGACTGTGTTTGATTCTCTATTATGGTTGTTTCAGGATTCTGATGAAATACTGTCAGTTATGTCTCTTCCTAATTAGATAAACTTTTCAACTGAAATTCTTGGAGGGCCAGATTTAAATTGTACTTCCAGAAAAGCTCACATAAACAAACTTTTCATTTGCTTTCTGCAAGGGTTCATGCCAGCAGTGTTGATTATTTGACTACTACTGGAAAGCAAGTAAAATCAAATAAGTATTCATAAGAGGTGTTGCTTTTTCAGATGTAGGAACTGAACCTAGAGGCATATATTGTGTTAGACCTTCAGCTGAACAGCTATAACTGTTTCCAGCAAAATTTATATTATTGCATACTGGACTAAGTCTCTCTCTTTTTTTTGTCTAGGATAACGGTTCTGTAAATACCTTAAACTACTTAAAACCTACCTCAGTAAAAGGCAGACCTGCTATTTCCAGAAGTAGTATGTACCTGGGGATAGGAGAGGTGGGACTTTTCCTTTTGCTAGCTTGGTTTTAGATTGTTGTATATAAACAATGAACTCCATCCTGAAGTATGATAGAGAGAGAAAAAGCAAGTACATATGTTATATGTTTTCCTGACTTAAACTCTTAAATCTAGATGGATGCTTCATCAGAGTTCTCATACTTCTCTCAAGACTTGATAAAAATAGATTAATTTCACTCTTCAAAGGTCACAAAGAATATCTTTTGTTGACAATAACGAAAACTCAAGCACTCTATAAAAATACTCAAAGTCAATGTATGAATTTTTAAAAGATTCATGTTCCCGAAACGAAATCCCTAGTTCAGTATTTATTGTTATCTTTTGATCCTTTCTGTTAAAAACGCTTGCTACAATAACTAAAATCCATAGGCACTGAGGCATGTGCTACTTGGAATTACTTTGAATAAAGATGGTTCCTTTTTCCTTGAGCATTAGATCAGATAAGGCACTTGTCTGAAATAACCTGTGTTGAGGGGATGTGAAATACTTTCTATATCCAGTACTAATATGGAGTCAAAGCATTAATACATGAACAGTAAATGAGTCTATGAAATCCTGAGCCTCTCTTGTAAAACTGTCCTACAAAATTCAATATTGAAGTTATGGTGAAATGTGGATTCAGTTCAATTAAAAGCCTAAGTGAGTCAATTCAAGACTTTTTCTTGAAGGCTTTCATAATTTTGAATTCTTTTTTTCTGTAAATTTTGTAAATTTTGCATTATCTTTCTCATTCCCCTTGTTTTTTAAAAGCTGACTTTGTCATGGACAGCTTAGTGGATTAGCAGAAATAAAATTTGTGGGTGAGATACTGGTGTATAATAATTCCACTCTACTACTGATCCTGCTAATTCCAACCTTAGCTCCTGCTTCTTACATGGCAGGAGCTATTCTTATTATTTTCCTTAATGATGTTCATGTCCAAAGTTAGGTTAGTACTGCACATCCCATTTATCACAAACTGAGTATGGAAAAGCCATATGGTGATCAAGACTGGGAATTATGCCCCAAGTTTCACACTAAATGCACTTATATGGTCTTATGGCTACTTACACTTGGTGCCCATCTGTTAGGATGGCAGGGGGCCCACTGCTAAGTTGGCCAGACAACTGCCCTTGAGGATAGTTGCCAGACAATGTTTGAGTTTCAGTGGGCAACATAGCAATGGAAAAAACACCGGTTTTGCTAAAGCTGCCTCCTTATATCAACAATGGCTTTTAACACATGTTTAACTTTCTACTTCACAGAGAAAATGTATGAAATAAAATAATTACAATGATGATTTGTCTCCTTTGCAATGATACATGTTATATTGCATTGAACAGATGTAAAAATCATCAAGAAGAAACATCAAGTCAGATTGCAATAGACTAAAATGATAGTTCTGTATACAGAACAATTCACATCAAATAGGAAACTAGAAAAGAGATTGATGTAATACATCTGTGGCAAAACTACAGATGCAATTTCTAAATGTGCTTCAGGAATTCAGCGCTAGGGTTCACAGAGAAAATGCTGTATGATTCAAGTTGGTTTCCACCAATCAGAAAGTGGGATGATCTTTCCTAATTTCAAACGACAAAACGTATTTTGCTTCATTAAAATATTAAAAGACAAAAGTGTTATTTTGGGGGAAAAAATCCTTTAAGCTTTGCAGTATAAACCAAAGGTGAGCATTGAAGAGAGCATACAAAAATAAAGGTAGGGTGAGAGAGATAGTAAGGAATAAAGTAAATCATTTTTGTAGGATATAAAGGAAGATATACAGCCTAAAAACAGGAAAAAGGAATTGGGCTGTGTAGAGGAGGTATCAGAAGCATGGAGAAGTAGAAAAGCAGTCAGGCTTGTTTATATCCATTGGAAAAAATACTTTATAGACAAAGTCTTAGGTATAGATTAGGAATTAACTATGTTGAAGATAAAAGCAGCCAGTCATGACTCCAGGAAGGAGAGAGAAAACATAAGTAGGAAAAAGCACTTGGTCTAAGAAAGAAAAAAGGAAAAAAAAAAAAAAGAAATAAAAACAGGTGGTAGCAATTGAAGTTCAGCTTTTCCACTGAGTTTTGTGACTTAGGCTTTAGTAGGTCCGAAACCTTATTGCTTAAAAGTGCAGCTGAGAAGAAATAAAATTCTGCTCAATCCTTTCCAGGTCTGGACAGTTGCATATAAAAGGTCTACTCTGTTAAAATATCACATTTATTTATTCAGATGATGATGATTTATTTATCACTTCAGTAACACTGCTTTCTATAACTTTCCAAGGGGCTTTAAACTCCTTACTTGAAAAATTAAGTAAGTTCAGCAGAAATACTTGTTACTGAAAAATACCAATATCTTGAATTTAAAAATTCTCATGGGAGTATAACAGTTTTGATGGGATTCCATTGGAAAAAATCTTTTTATCTAGATGGACAAAACTAATTAATAATACAATTTGATGGTCAGATTAATTGCTTATGATGGAGAAAGTTGCACACCAAGTCTTGCTGCACCTGATTCATTCCAGGAAATGCTGAGCTCCTACATGTCAGGCAAATCCATTGGTTTACTGGATTTTCTGGAGGAAATGGCCATCTTCTCCATTGTCTTTTTTTCCATCTTGAAAGGGATCATTGGAATGGAATATTTTAAAAAACATAGAAACTTCCAGGGTCACAGAATGAATGATCCATTTTCTGTGAAGCTTTCATGAGGAACAGGAAATTATTGACTCTAGGATATGGTGTTTCACCCCATAAGGGTCCAGTATGTGAAACCCTTTGTAGGTCCATTGTAAAATTCCCATTGGATAAAAAGGAGGAATGCCTAATTTCTACCATGAAGGTGTTAGTTACCAGCTTGACCCTCTCCAGCCTGAAAGGGGACACCACCCCCTGTTGAACTAGTTGTCTAGAGAAATGCTTGAATTAGAATTCTTGTTAGTGAGTCTGGTTACTTTTCTGCCCTATTTCTGAATTCAGTTAAAAAAATTATTTAATAAATAATCATGCAAGACCCTCACTACTGAGTGCTCCAGAAGAATAGGTCAAACATGCTAAATGATGGTGGAACTACAAGTGCAAGACAGTAATTTTTCTTAGAATCATATTTTTCTAAGGACTCTACACTCTTTACAAAGTTTTGGTTGTTTCGCATTGGATTTACAGCATTCAGTAGCAAACATAAGACTAAGAGTTTAAAAATTAGATTCTATATTCTTTAGTATGTCTTTTGGCTTATAATAGTCACAAGGATAAATCTAGATTGGTATGTAACTTCATAGGAGGCTTTTCAGATGTAAACAGAACTGTTACTTTAATTTTGAGCTTGGCCCAACATCTCAGGCTAAACATGTGAGACTACGTGTGGACTACAGTAATGTAGTCCATCCTAGACCTGAAAATTAGCAAAAAATTTTGTCTTTTAAGCACCCCTGAATAACTAAAATACAGTACCTATCAGTAACCGGGTGTAATTTAAGCAAAATACTTTCAGCTTTAACAGACAGGTCTTTCAAATTCAACTGTATGAAGTTTATTTTGAGCATTTTATTCCTGGAGGGACAGCATTTTATCTAATCATCACAACTCTTACTTGCATATTGTGTTTCATTTGTTTCATGACCACATTAATTAGAAGTAAAACTATCTTTCTGTGCATGGCATTTCAGTTCCTGAATGAACAAGGACATGTGCTTCAGGCAAGTTCCAGTAATTTGTGTATAGAAATTAATCACAAGTGTGCTTCAAGATTTCCCATCAAAAATAATACTATGAATATTTATGCATTAGAAAAGGCCATTCCTGACCCATGGCCAACAGATTATTTTATTGACTTGTACACAGGAAAATATGACCAAAAGAAAAGAAGTTAAAGAGGAATGTTGATGTAATTAATTAATTTTGATCCCAGAAAGACTATATCAAATTTAATCCAGTACATTGCTACAGAAAGTGCTTCCAGAACTGTCTTTTAGGAAGATTTCCGATCTTGATGTCAGGATTTCATGAAGAAGTCACTCTTAGAATTACTACACTTCCATGCCATCATTGAAGTAGACTTTCAGGTGGGTAATAGAAACATCAAAAAAAAAACCAAAACAAAACCCAAACCTGTTAGGAACTAGAAGAGAAACTTGTCACATATATCCCATCTCTGGGAGGCGGACTTTTAAATCTCAGAAATTTTATTAGTTAGTGTAGATAAGAAAAGCATGCTGAAGGAAACAGGTTCAACAAGAAGCCTCAAATAGTCTATAAAGCCAAGTTGATATAAGTATTTTTCTTTGAAGATATTAGAGTCTTGCGTTTTCCATTGGAAAAGAAAATCCTTTTCTACTCCATCTTTCCTGGAGTGCTTTATATTTGCAGACTACATTCCTTTCAAATCAAGGAGAACTGTAGTTCTCCTTTTATCTACAGATTTCTTATTGTTAGGCTAGAACTAGGACTAACTATCCCACCCTAAACTTCACAAAGTAAAAAATATCTTTAAAGTCATTGTGATTAGCGCATAAAAATAAAGATACGTAGGGCTTCAAAGCCATTTTTATCATATTTCTGATTTTTACATGGGGAAATTTTGTAGTATCTGTCTTTCTATGCTTTTATTTTATTTATATCTTCTTCTTGCCACAGGCTTCAACTCATGTTTAGGAAATTCAACTACATTTCAACAATGACATTGTCATTCTCAGACCCACCTTGAAAAATAATTCTTTCATTTTGAATTTGACTTGTCATTTACTTTTTCTTTTTTTTACTTATATTTTACCTCAACCTTATTTTCCTACCAGTTCAGTATTTCCATTCCTATTTCAGTTAAACCCAAATGTTTTGACTTTCAGGTAGATTGCAAGAGAGAATTAACTGAGGTACAGAAGAAAGGACAACTTTATACACTCTTCAGTGCACCTTCTTCTCATCCTAATGTGAAGTCAGAATATCCAAAAATGGGCTACTGTAATAATAACTTCAAAAGCCATGTCCCCTTACATATTTATTACAACAATAATTTCTCAAAATAAACTGGACAAGTAACATCCAAATTAGTACAAGTTAGGTCTATTGAGCAATGCTGGTCCATCTTTTGCTTTGGTTTTACCTATACAGTAAGAAAGAAGGTCATCAGGTCACGGCAGCTCAAATTGAGGACAAAGTGTGATCTGTGACCTGAAATATTTCCTGGGCAGCCCACAGAGAAGCCTCAGACTTCTGTAGCCCTCTGCTTCAGCACTGGCACCAATGGTATTGTATCTGCTTCTGCAACAGTTTCATGAATTCTATTCATTTGACCTGTGTGAATTTTGGTGTTTTTTTTTTATTCCATCTCTCCCAATACTTTTCCTGCGGATAATTAAAAATCTTACAAACCCAGTCTAATAAAACGTTAGTATTGAGATTTGCACCTAGTCTGCCTTGGTCCTATTTAATCTTAGAAAAGTAAATATATTGCAGTAGCCATTAAGTTGTTAATGCAAGTAATTATGTTCAAGGGAGCTGGGGTACACAAGCAAATCTTCTTTTATTCTGCAGCTCCTTTCTTGCTTGCATTTTGTTAATTTTTGAGTGCTTCTCATGAAACCAGGAAAACAGTAAAGTCTTTGAAAAGCATGAAATAAATTCTCTTCAGTGAGTGGGTAATTGTTCAAGGTCATCTGTTCGTTGTCTTTGTCTTGATTGTTTGAATTAGTAGCTGATAATGGGGCTGAACCGTGAATGAATTATTATCCATAGGGCATATTTTGGGGAGTGTAAGGAAATATTACAGGGTAATTAAGGCTATCCAATAGCAAGGCAGTGTTACCAGCAGATGTCTAGTAATTACTATGTTTAAAAAGTGTAGGGATTAAACTAAGATTATAGCTTTTATATTGTCTGCCTTTACAAGTCATATTTGGAATTTATTCAGTTTATTCTGCTGCCCTTTTCCTTTTGTTCTGATTCTGTCACTTAAATTCCAGCTTAAACACAGGCCTTTCCTAGTGAATTAAAATAAATATCAGCAGATGGTATGCAGTGCATGTGTATACAAAATAGCAGTGTGGTTATTGAGGACTACAAAGATGACTGCATTGATACTTACCACTGCTATTTCTTTGTTAGCAAGTTCTGATTCCATTCTAGGGCTCAAACATTAGGTCTTTTAGGTCCTGAAATAGTGCAAAAACGAGATTTTGGATATATTTTCCAACAATCTAGCAGTATTTAACATGAAAACTGAATTGTTCATTTAGTTTTAATTTTGTTGAGTTGGTCATCTTCAGGCAAAACCAAAAGTCCCAAGTTGAAAGTTCTGCTGTTATTACTGACCCTAAGCTGGCTTAGTGCTGCCAGAGGCCAGGGAAGGGGAAGCATTTGTTTAGTCCTCGATACAGCAAATTTGATTTTAGCAGATGGGCTGAAGGGAGATAATGTAATGGACAAGTATCTGTGGCATCTGGAATGTCTGGATTTAGCACAGTTGACTGGCAATTGGGGGGGATGGCGCAAAATTTATCTGTGCAAAGAGTGAACCTTAGAGGCAATGAGAAACCTCTCAGTAGAAAAGGGTAATGAGTAGGAAGAAAATGTCAGGATATTGAAAGTTTACAGCAATAAAAAGGGAAACGTGGGAGACCTGAAAAATGGAGGCAAGGTACAAAATGAATGTTACAGGAAAAGGAAATCTGGACAACAGTGAGTAAAGGTTTTTGAGCAAGTGTTTATGTTCTTCCTGGGACCTCTTCAAAGAGGAGCACACTGGTAGCTTCATTTGTTTTCTTAGCAGAAATTTTAAAACAAAATCGAACTAAAATGTTCACTTTTCAAATTGTAGGTAACTGCCTGATGTCTAAAGCTTTTTGATTCTGCCCTTCCACTCCTTTATGCACTTTTTTGTCTGACTAGCATTAAGCGTGGTAAGCTATTTATTAATTTATTATGCACACTGCTGGCAGTGCAAGAGGGGATTACACAGAAGCCCTATGGATCTGAAAATCTAGCTACCATGTTACTGATTTTCATTGTAATGTGGCTAGCAGCAGATGAATTAGTCTATGGCAAATGTGGCTAGTTGTTGTAGTCAATCCTGTGCTCACTCAAGCTGGCTTCTGTAGCCATCTTATGCCATTCACAGTGTAACTCATTAATGAACGTTCCATCATTTCATAAATTATGTTAGCCACACTAGAAGGCATTCATTAACATTGCATTGACAGCTTCTTTGGCTTTAAAATAAGTGGTAAATGTGACAAGTTTACAAATAAAGATTGTGCTGATTTTAAAATACAAATTATGCACTTGCATGCATGAGCAAAGAAAAACAACCAACAGTAACCTGACATGCCAACATGGGTAAGTGGCTTACTGTTGACATGGAGTACTAGGATGAAACTTTGTGACAAACAGTCTAGGATCTATAATGCACAGTAATCATCTTCATTAAAGTTAAAGTAATATTGGAATTAAAGCTTGACTTCTCATGTAGAAGAAAAGCTGAGAACATGGAAGAGGGACAGGAAAGGACAGAAATAACCAGTTGAACATTTGAAGTTTGTGCAGTTAAAGGTGAAATATGAGGCATCTCTGCTTGCAATTATTCTGAGTTTAAGTCCATATTCTTCCATATATATTACAACAGGATTTTCATTTGTTTAGGTTTCCTGAGTTTAAAAAATAGACCTCTCATCAAATCACTTAAGAACTTCAATAACTATTAGTCCCTTCAGTGAAATACTGTAGTCTCTTGTTTGTATTCCAAGTCATTGGTATCCTTATGTTAACATGATAAATGGCAAAGCTGATGTAAAATACTCCTAGCTTTCTAACAGACATCCATCTTCTTGGTTGTCCAGTTATTACCATGCAAATGCCTGAGCTAGAGCCTGTTTAAACTTAATGAGAGTATTGTTACTGATTGTACTTTGGGTCCGAAATAGAAAACTACTCAACTTCTATTTAAACAAGTTATGAACTTTGTTTAAATAAAGTAAGGCTTACATTTGGTTTGATAGAATTAGTTAAAATACAGTAGTGGGGAAAGAAAAAGTTCAAACACATAATTTTACTTTTGATCTGATTGTAAATTAACAGTCACTGTATTAGCAAAAAAATTGTAGTTTTTATAGCATCATTTTTTGTATAGTTGGAAAAAGAACTTAATGGAAAAACTTTATTTTACCCTAAAGCTTTTCTTTTACTTTGTAATAAAGAGAAATATCAATAATCACATTTTCCTATGCTAACTGAGTTTACTGTTGTAGCAGTAGGCCTTTTACCGATGTCGCAATACTATTTGGCTTCACCAAGGGCAACTCCTGCCTGATCTGCCTAGTAGTCTTCTATGATGAAGTGACTACATTGGTGGACAAGGGAAGAACTACTGATGTCATTCATCTGGACTTTTGTAAGACCTTTAACACAATCCCCACAGCTTCCTCTCTAAACTGGACAGAGACGGATTTGATGGGTGGACTGTTTGCAGGTGAGGAATTGGTTGGACAGTTGCATCCAGAGAGTAGTGATCAGTGCCTCAGTGTCCCACTGGAGCCTGGTGACAAGTGTTGTCTCTCAAGTGTCCAAGCCTCAAGCTCTGCCAGTGGAGGTTTAGGCTGAACATTAGGAAAAAAAATTTCATGGAAATAGTCATTGGGGACTGGAACAGGCTGCCCAGAGAAGTGGTTTAGTCACATTCCCTGGAAGTGATTAAGGCATGAGGGGACAAGGCACTAAGGGCTATGGTTTAGTGTTTGATAGGAATGGTTTGACTCGATGATCTGGTAGATCTTTTCCAATCTGGTGATTCTATGATTCTATGATTCTACAGTAGGACTGGTATTGTTTAACATCTTCAGCAATGACATAGCATGATCAAGTGCACTGTCATCACTTGATGATGACACCACTCTGAGTGGTGTGGTTGCACCTGGGGGACAGATTGCCATATAAAGGAACAAGCTTGAGATGTGAGCCTGTGTGAATATCGTGAGGTTCAACAAGACCAAGTGTTAGGTCCTGCAGCTCAGCTGGGGCAACCCCTGGTATCAATACAGACTGGGGGATGAAGGGATTGAGAGCAGCTTGAGAGAAGATGGGCATGAGCCAATAATGTGTGAACCAGCCCAGAAGGCAAACCATAACTTGGGTTGCATCAGAAAAAGTAGCAGATTGAGGGAGGGGATTCTGCCCTTCTGCTCTGGTGAGACCCCTTCTAGAGTTTTGCATTCAGCTCTGAAGGCCTCAGCACAGGAAAAACATGAACCTGATGGAACAGGTCCAGAGGAGAACCAAAAAATTATCAGAGATAATTTTCAGAGCACCTCCCCTATGAAGAACCGCTTAGAGAGCTGGGGGCTGTACAGTCTGGAGAAGAGAGGGCTCTGGGGAGACTTTATTGTGACCTTTCAGTACATAAAAGAGGCTTACAAGAACGATGAGGACAAACTTTTTAGCAGGGACTGCTGTGATAGGACAAGGGTTTAAACTAAGAGGATGTAGATATGGACTCGATATAAGGAAAACATTTTCTACAATGAGGGTGGTGAAACACTGGAATAATTTGCCCAGGGGCATGTTAGATGTCCCATCTCTGGAAACATTCAAGTTCAAGTTGGACAGGGTTCTGAGCATCCTGATCAAGTTGAAGATGTCCCTACTCACTGTGAGGGACACCTAAACTATTTTATGGTTCTATGATTCTATTTTGATAAGCAAAGGCATTAAGTACACAGAGCACTGCATTACTCTCTTGACTGTGCTAATAATGACTTTGGTTACATAAGAGAAGAAAAGCAGTCTCTGAAATTTCATGAGATTCTCATATACACAAATTGAATAAACTGGAGTGTTCATTAACTAACGAAGGACGGGTACATGTGAGGAAGAGATGTGAGAGGTCTGGACAAATCCAGTAAAGGTGGAAAGCACAAATGTAGTCATGGTCTCATTTTAGGACATTCATAGATTTCCTTAACCTTAACCAACATGTGGCAAAGCCATGTTGGTTTTTACTTTTGGAAATTTGTCTGTGTGCTTCTCTAAAACATCCAGTTTTCCACACTGAAACTAATGTTCAATAACCTTCAACAAATTTATGAAGAAAAAAGTCCACTCTTTTGAGCAGAGACCTTATTAGAGACCTCAGAAACAGACCAAAACATTAAAGCAGGGTTAGCAGTAAAAGTTAAGTGAACTAATATGGTATAGTACTTTGTAGAACATGCCTGTTCTGAAACATATCCATACTTTTGTATTGGCATAAGACATTTTACTTCTCAGGTTGATGCTGTTATGCTGAAGTAGATTGTAGAGGGATTTTAAACTTGTATTGCCCCCTTTTCCAGCAAAATGGGAATAAAGAGTAGAGAAACAGATATGCAGAGTCAGCACTTTGCCTTATGGTTTGGAGAAGGAACAATGACCATTTGTTAGGTCTCACCACCACGTTTGAAAAAAAAGCATAAAAAACAGACGTAAAAAATAAAGTTCAGAGATTAGGGATGGCAGTAGACAAAAAAAGCCTTTGAATATTACTGCTTTTGCAACATTGGTTAGAGGTAAGAAATGGGAGAACTTCATTGTGGTTTTGTTTTCTCCTCAGAACATAAATATTTTAAAGCTGCTTTTTTTTTGATGAAAGGTGACTACTTTCTTTGATTTAAACTTTAAATATTTCTAAAATTATCTTGACAGACATGAAGTTCACTGTATATGGAAACTAGTGAAGCAGAATCTGCATGTGCTTAGATTTAGAAATAAATTGCTAACATAGAAGAGGCTAAACCTCTGAATGTGAATATGGAGTATTCATATGGCCAGAGTTGTAGAGACAGGGAAGTTAAAACGTAGTCCACAATTTGCCATGGCAAGGTCTTTAGGATTGTATAAAATTTCTTTTCTGGGTGAGTGTGTCCTAAATCACTTTGTATACTGACTCCTCTGGCATGGCCCAGCCCCTATCCTGGCAAGTTCAGCTCACTCTCCTCTAAATTGTGTTTGTGCAGCCAGGTAACACCCTACCCAGCTGTCTTCCAGCAAGCTGGCATTATTAGTGACCTGTGAATTGGTAAGATGACAGATCAAGAGATATCCTGACTTCATTGTCAAGGAAAATGTGAAAGAATAGCTGATTCATTGTAAGAAAACAATGACTTCTTGGAAAAGTAAATATTTTCAGACTTTTGGCATAAAAACATTTATAGTTTTAAATTGTCCATAACACCTAAACCTAGAAAAGTTTTGATTTGGCCACTCAGTTGAGACACACGTTTTTCATAGAATCCATTATCAATTTCATTGCATGGAATTTGAGGCTGTAACATTTCCTCTGAGATTGTAATTGTGAAAACTGTACAGCATGTGTGTCAATTTCTTATCTGACTCTAAAATCTTGTAAACCTCAAAGAAGACTTCATGGTGTGAAAGTCTGTAACTAGCTGTTTTTACTTTCAACACCTTTTGGATTACTGAAATTTAAATCTGAGCTATAACAAGCATTCTTATGGACATTTGTTTTTTATCTTTCAAGATTGCATACTCCAACATAAAATCTTAAAAACAAGGGGAAAAAAATGCTGTAATTTCCTCAACCCCCTTTTCTACTTTTCTGTATATGTTTAAAAATATTCAACCTAAAAATTGCTTTATTTTGTAACTTCAAATGTAAGTTTTTATAGTTGGGAGAAGAAATAATTTTCTGTTTATTTTTGATCTGCAATAGAATCATACAATCATAAAATAATCAGGTTGGAAGAGACCCATCGATCATCGAGTCCAACCATTCCTGTCAAATACTAAACCATGCCCCTTAGCATCTCATCCACCCATGCCTTAAAGACCTCCAGGGAAGGTGAATCAAACACCTCCCTGGACAGCCTCTGCCAGTGCCCAATGACCCTTTCCGTGAAAAACTTTTTCCTAATGTCCAGCCTAAATCTCCCCTGGCAGAACTTGAGGCCATTCCCTCTCCTCCTGTACCCTGTCACTTGGGAGAAGAAGCCAGAACCCTCCTCTCTACAACCTCCTTTCAGGTACTTGTAGAGGGCAATGAGGTGTCCCCTTATGCTCCTCTTCTCCAGGCTAAACAACCCCAGCTCTCTCAGC
>WAAB01003440.1:0-18000 GCA_013389865.1 Piaya cayana | reverse complement strand
GTCCAGCCTGTTCAGATCCCTTTGCAGAGCCTCCCTATACTCCAGCAGATCGACACTTCCACCCAGCTTAGCGTCGTTCTCAAACTTGCTAAGGGAATACCTTCATCTGGCCCTAGATTTACCATGAAGGAAGACTGGTGCTTATTTTTAACATGTTAAATAAAAAAGGAAATACAAATGGTCATTTCTTGAAACATGATTGGCTGAACTCCTAAAAAGAAAAGTGTAATTTAGAAGGGTATCCTGTGACAGGAAATGAGAAGCTACCTTCACTAGGGTATAGGTGGGGCTGCGGTGCTTGGATCAGTATATAGTTGTTGACTTAGGAGAGAGATGCTTGTGCAGGAAAAGCAATACTTTGTTCAAGTCACCAGACAGTCTGAGGATTTGTGGAGTAGTCAGGGAGGTGCTGAGGGTTTACACTAAAAAGACTAGAGTCATCAGACTTCAAAATAGCATGTGTGGCCTTGTTCAGAGAAAATAGAGAGTAATGTGGCTAAAAAAAGCAAAGTAAACTACCAGTTGACTGCCTCTTTTATGCCATGCATATCTTTGAAGGTTAAATTTGTTATTTTATAAAAAACATATGGTAGGTTTTAGAAGAAAACCCAGATTGTTTGGTTTCAGTTATTTTATGATGCGAACTAAAAGTTGTCTTGCACCGAAGAAACAAAAATCTCCACCTCTGCTCCAACTATATTAATGAATACAAGTGTGCTACCATTTAAAATTCCACTCTTAATATTCTTTAGTATTTAATATTAAGTGAAGTTCATAAACATAAATATGACTGTCATATTAACTTGTCACCATTAAAAGGAACTTCATTGGTTCAAAGCTGAAAATCATTCTAGTTGTCAAAAATTTCTCTTATACATCTAGTTTTCAAATAAATACCATTTATTTTTTATGCATTAATGTTTATCAAACATAAGAAATGTGCAAAGCCAAGAGTGCCCCTTTAAAGATAAGTTTCTCATAAGCTAGAAATACCTCTGACTTTCTGAGGCAGTTATCTTGTTTTAATAACTGTTTAAAAAAAAATTCTGCTCCTAATCCTTTACCTGAATCCTTGCAAACATGAAGGGGGTCCTTTTGTTTTCCTTCTGTCTTTACAGAAGTGGAAGTCAGGTCAGTAAGGCCAGAATTAATAAAATATTAATTCAGTATGTACTAAAAATCAGATTTAGAAATGAAGAAAATGCAGGAAACATTTAAAGCATTTTTAAAAGATCTAATTTTGTTCATTTAGTTTTTAAAGCACACCAGTTGCTCTATTTTGGCTCAACTCAAATCTGTTAATTATTTTTAGAAGTATCACAACTTCAACCCTTTCTAACTTTCCTCTCACACAGACTCACCTGGAAACTAGCTGTCTTTGCAAGTAACTTTAGGTTCTTTGGACATTTTAGCTTTTCATTTGGAGATCTCATGAACTTTCAGAATTAGGAGTAGTTCTTTAAGATATACAACTTATTTACCCTGGATTTCCTTTAGAAAGGGGACCAAATATGACAGACATAATTATTTTGTAAATGCAATTTTTTTTTTTACAGTTGAAACCATTACTGATAATTTCGGGTCTGGCAATTTGATACTGTATGCCCCTTCTTTTGCCTTTGTACCCCTTCTTAAATATAGTGAAATTGACATTTGCAAGGATTCCTGTTCTTTATTCCTTTTTTTCCACTACAACTCAACTATAACCCTATCTCCCTTCTTCTAAGGGTACTACTAAAAGCATTTTCCAATGCTCAGAAAATTGTTTAACAAAGTGTATGGACTAATTGGGGAGCATTACCACTTTTTGGGAGCCATAACTTGTCTGTCAAAATTAACCATCAGCTGTTCTGTGCAAGCAACTGGTGTGTGCCATTGAAACTGGGACGATCAGCTATTCCGTGTGATAATGCTTGCTTCTGTTTTTCAAATGGACAAGTACTCATTTTGCAAATATTTTTTGCCTGAACATGAATACTTTCCTTGAATGTTTACACATGTGCCTTTACGCTTGCCTTCCATAACTATTTGTACTTATAAGGCTTGTAGGCTCTTCCATGGAACTGACTGAGAAGGGGACAGAGATGCAGTCTAGGAAGATTAATTTTAAAGAAAACCCAACATATAAGTATTGATTTATTGAGAAAATTTAACTGTATTCATTCCTATGAGTAGCCACATCTAAAGTGAATATCTGGAAAGGGTAGTAAAAATTAATTTATTAAGTTAACACCCTTGGATGTACTATTTGTGTTTCATCAGACCTATATAATTTTCTGGCCACTCTTAACATCTTCTTCTTCTAAAGAAATGTATGTTTCAATCTCAGGCAATATTTGATTTAAAAATAAATATAAAATTAATTTTAATAAGAACTGTCAGCTTTTAATTATTTAATTAATGCACATTGTTAAAAAGCAACTGAGTCATAGTATAAAACATTTGGGCAATCTTACATTTCTACTTTCTTTGTGGAGTTGAGTTCAGTTCTTTACCAAATTAGAAATTTTACTGATTTATGGGATTTTTTTTCTCTTAAAGATATTTTTAATTGTAGTGTGGTCATAGTTCATTCTGATTATTTTATTCTGCTGTTTTGTATTTCAAAGAAAATATGACATTTTAAGGAAACCTTACTGAAGTGAATATAAAACAACTCAAAAGACCATGTTCATCTCAAGAATGGAGCTTGTAAAGGAGAACAATGATACAAAAAATTGACAAATGAGAGATCTTTCTTCTTTCCGAGACTGTGGCACTGGGAAATTCCTCACTGCTAAGATTATTTCATGAAACAGTGTTTGGACATTATGCATGTAATGTGGTAACCTGAATAGTTTGTGTCCGAAGGAAGTGCCTACATCTGTTATTTAGTTTACAATATCTTTTCATATGGCATCAAATCAGTTAGGCTAAGTGACCTGTCAGCCTAACTTCAGTATCAGTGAAGGTCGTAGAGTGGTTCATCTTGTGTGCACTCACAAGGCAAGTGTAGGTTAGCCAGGAGATCTACAACTACCTGAAAAGAAGTTAAAGTGAGGTGGGTGTTGGTCTCTTCTTCCAAGTAACAAGTGACAGGATGAGAGGAAATGGCCTCAAGCTGTACCAGCGGAGTTTTAAATTGGATATTAGGACAAATTTCTTTATTGAAAGAGTGATGAAGTACTGGAATATGCTGCCCAGGGAGGCGGTGGAGCCTCCATCCCTGGAGGTTTTTAAAAAATGTGTAGATATGCAACTATGGAACATGGATTAATAAGTATAATGGTGTTGAGCTGATGGTTGGACTTGATAAACTTAAGAGATCTTTTCCAAACTTAATGATTCTAGGATTCTATGGCTCCTGCAGCAAGCTGGAAAATAAATACGTAGGTGTTCCTCCCAGTGTTCAGACTCATAAGGAAAAGTTTTTTTGTGATTTAAAGGCCATTTCTAGTGTCTTGGACTGTTACATATGATAGTCATATTTCAGAGCTTGCAGGTGTGAGATATTTTCTCACTAGTGTTCAGAAGTGGAGAGTGTTGTGCTATCAGTGCTCCTTGAGTGTGAGGTATGGCAGACCTGTGTGTACGAGGTGCTGAGCCTAAGGTGAAAATATCATTGAATGTGGATGGGTGATGGGAGTGAAGAGGCAGCTGTTGTTGAACTGGGGAGGCAGAGGATGAGAAAGACATGTCCCAAAGAACAGAATAATGTGAACTATTTCATATGGGGCTAGTTATAATGACATAGAATGGCTGTGATGTTCTGACTAAGTCAAACCAATACGAGAGCATAATCCAGCATTTAGTAGATGATGATGATTGCCATTATGTCTGTGTGGTTTCACAAAAATAAAATAGAATGGCTATTGCAAAGACAGTTTAGGAGGATATGGGGTGACAGTCAGGCAGGTACGGAGTGGCAGAAATGCACTCAAGCATGGCTGGTCATTTAGTGTCCCCTGGAGACTTCTCTGTTAGGGCTGGATAACAAGAGAAAACTACTTGATATTTATTAGACAAGGCTGCAGTTCAGCAAGTGTTATGCAAAAAATGGTAAATCATAGGTGATGTGTGTATTTTAACATTTTCTCACCTATAAATGCTATTCTTAATTCACAAGACACAAACTTAGTTTTGTTCTAACACTGGAGGGTCCTTTCTGGTTATATGGTTTATGTTACAGGGTCTTTAAGCTGCACCTAAGACCCTGTAATATATTACCTAACAGTGCTAACATCAAAGGTGCTTTATTGAATATGATCAAGGAGCGTCTAATGTCAATACCTGATACGTTTGCTTTGCAGTGGTTGGCAGACAGCCAGTTACCATGCAGTTATGGAGCTCCTTAATGTTGAAAAGGCTTTAAAAGTATGGTGAAAAAGACTGATCAAGGCCTATACTTCTTGACTGTGCAGGAAAGGGATTGCTTGTGTAATGCAAAGGTAATATTTTTGGTTTATCTTTAAAAGAGGAGGAAAGGAAAGCAAAAAAAGGGAAGGGTGAAAAGCAAGGATATATTTTGACAGCTGTTTGTGCCATCCTAGTGAGCAGTGAGAATTAGTGAAACGTTACCAGTGACATCTTGTCCCAACAAAAGTGAATGAATTAAGTGAGGTAGACTATTTAAAAAAATAAAACAAATGTGAAAATATACAGTAGAACTGCAGAAATTCTTGTGAACCTCCTTATTAGGAATTTCATGCCCCTGGATTTGAGTGGTGTCAGGCAGTAATGTGAGACATTTCAGTCCAGACTTGATTCATACAGTGAGGGCTGAAAACAGCAGCTGCTAGTGTGAACAACCAAAGGTGGAATTCTTCAGCTGTAAATTATGCACTCCAAAAACATTTAATGGCAACTTATTTTGTAGTTTGTAACCTTTATATCCTACTGAAGACTAGGCTTATGAGGCATATTAATGCCTGTGTCTTGGGGAGCTGCTCACCTTATTTATGGATGTTCTTTCTGGTATGGTTTGGACAAGTCACCTTAAAACTACAGTGATATCATTAGGCATCTTCCAGTGGTGTTGAAGGTATGGAGTTCTCTGTAGGCTGTTTTGGTGAGACAAACAGTAACATCTTCCTCTGCCATGAGATTTTGAAGAAGTTCAACAATAGCCAGTGTATCCACAATCTATAAAAATATCTACAGTACAGGCAGATTATTTTTACTCAATATTCTGTGTGAATGGATGCTATTCACATTGCTGTGTTGTCTCCTTGGCTTATGTATGTTGATATTTTTTACTTTCAAAAAATGCATACATCAGCCTCCGCTACTACTCCATCACCTATACAAAAGAAAACGTGAAAAAAAAAATCGAGCCTTCCCTCCACCACAGTTTCTTAGTCTAAAACCAGAAAAAACCACAAGTTAAGACTTTAAGCTACCCCTAAGTGAATGAAACAAGACTCTATTGGTTTGACATATTATCAGCTGATGCTATTGTTAACCGTGAAAGCAGGGATAAATTGTGAATAACACCGTGCACAGAAGCAGTGAATGAGGCCTGAAAGGAGCATCAGTGAAAGCTCCTCATGCTATTGCAGTTGCTGGCACAGAAATAAGAAAAGGTTGATTTACATTCTTATTATCTTAATGGTTTTGTGTGACTATTGATTACAAAATCTAAACTCTATTTTAATATTGCGAAATGAGTTTTCACGAAGTCTAGAAATGCAGACTGAAAGCTAGACTCTTTGCTCTGACAAAGTGCTCTCTGGCATATCACTGGTGAGCTGGAGAGGGGAAAGGGCATATTTGTTTCTGTGCACATTGTCTTGTGGAGGGAGAGAAGGAAAATGTGATAGCTAACAAGCTGGTGTTTAGTGTTTGTATTGACAAATATATGCATAACTATGTATGAGAAATTTCCAAATAAGGTCTTAGTGATGTATAAAAATAAACAATCAAATACTTATGGACTGATAAAAGCATATATTTACTTGTAATGTTGAATGCGAGTGTTGAAGTCTGAATCTCGACTTACAACAGCTATAGAGTTTCTACGATGAAATGATGAGCTATTTCTAATTTTAGTGGTTTAGAGGTTCATTGTTTTAAAAACAAAACTGGAATGAATAAAATGGCTGCTTCTTTACAAGACTACATGTTCTGTTTAATTAATATGTGGTAATTTTAAGGTTTTTTCAAGGAAAATAGGCTTTATGGACTTCACACTTAAAACTGATGAAGGTTCTCATTAACTGAAAAAAGATTATAACAAAATTTCTGAAAAAGAGAAGTTTAAGTACGTTTTTAGTGTCTAAATTACAACTTTAGATTGAATTTATGTCATATCCATAGTTTAGTTAATGCAAATGTACTAAACTGGCAAATATAAAATAAGTAGGTTTTTTGAGAGTAGCAGATGCAGAAAATCAGATAGATTTTTGCAGTAGAAAAATTCTGTATCACTTCTATTAAACATCTCTTTTGATTTTTTTGCATAAAAATAAGAAACGAGATGTTTTATGAACTAGAAAAGTAAAAGAGAAATTAACCATGGGATGAACTTTTCTGATCACAGAATCACAAAATCACCAGGTTAGAAGAGACCCACTGGATCATCGAGTCCAACTATTCATATCAATCACTAAACCATGTCCCTCCACGCCTTGTCCACCCATGCCTTAAACACCTCCAGGGAAGGTGAATCAACCACCTCCCTGGGCAGCCCATTCCAGTGACCCTGTTTTTTTTCTGATGTCCAGCCTGAACCTCCCCTGGCGGAGCTTGAGGCCATTCCCTCTCGTCCTGTCCCTTGTCACTTGGGAGAAGAGGTCAGCTCTCTCCTCTCCACAACCTCCTTTCAGGCAGTTGTAAAGAAAATTAGGTCTCCCCTCAACCTCCTCAGGTTCCACCCACCACAAATGATGTTTTAAAATAAGCATTATGGGAGCTGAAAAATCATGACATCCTGCTAAAACCTTATAATTATGTATTAGAAGTAGAAGTAAAGCTATTTTCACTAAATGCTATAAAAACATCTGATAAACATCTTCAGATTTTTGCATTAGAAAAATTCTAGTGAAAAATACAAACCTGCAATTTCAGATTTTTTCTTTGAAATAGCATCCTAAATCATTGAGGAAATGAAAATTGTCAGTCATCTGCTTACATCACTGTCTTTTGTTGCATCTATTTTGTGAGAACTTCTGGGTACTGCTTTTTTTCCCCTCCTACAGTAAGATCTTTAGTCCTTTCTCTCTTACTAACCCTCCCAAATCAGTATCAAGTGCACAACTTTCTGAATTGCTGTAGTATCCAAGAAAGTCCAAACAATTCTCAGTCTTAACCATAAGAAGGTTTCTAAGAATTAAACTAAGTTTGGGTTTGAACTGTTCATCTAACTTTCAATGTTGTCCTCTTTCTTCATGAATACCATTCTCTATTTTTCCTGCATTCCTGTTATACTGAACCTCTCAGAAATGTGGAACTAATAAATTTGAATCCATGCTCTAGGTAGACAAATTGAATTTGCACCATCTTATTCTGATATTAAGATAGAGTTTTAAAAGATTTGCTGCATTTTATATTAAAAAATCCTGCAAATTAACACATTTAATAATATTAGTGATAAAAGAGTGTTGTTATTCTTCTTATGAATTCATTTGTAACGTTTCTGTTTGAGAGAGAGTAGATACTGACTGTTGTGATTAAGCAGTAGCACAAACTGTCCATAATCAAGTGACACTGATAAACATGAATTGATCAGAGCTCTGTTTCCCCTTTGAGTCTGTAAGAGCCACTGAGACCACTCTTGGCAGCACTCCCAGCTGCCACAAAAATTGTAGCTGAGGTTCTGCACTGGGCAGGATTTTTAGTGTCAGAGCACTGGGCTATTGGGATGCCAATAGGTTCATGGATCAGATGATTCCCTATAAACCATGATCATTTTGCTGTCTCGTTCATGAATAGCTCAGAACTGTTCTTTCTTGTAATAAGAATTTCTTTTTAATCTAAATTTAACTCACTCCTCTGTATGGTTAATTTGTGAAATTTTGTGGTTGTGAATAAGCTATTTTCAACTGAAAAAAAAAGAAGTTTTAGAATAGATATTTTAATGTTTTCTTTCCCTCTTTCATGGCAGACAGTATCCCTACTACTCAGTAAATACTTCGTTTCAACTTTAGTCCTTACAGATGATCTAATTAACTTTCTCTTAGTGAAGTCAACAGTCTGTTTTTTATGAGATCAGAGGATATCAGCAATGACTTTGTATTATATTCCTTTTTGGCATTAGGTATTGATTGACTGATTTTATAAAGGCATATCTGTTACATTTTTTCATCATGCTGAGTCTACAAGTTTTAATTTAAAGAAAAGCACTCCTGGGGTTTTTTGGGGGAGTGAGTGAGTAGCCATCGTTAGCATTCTGCATGGAAACTGTTTTGATAGCCAGGTCTAAAACCAGGTAAGAGTTTAGAATTTTTGAATTGCAATAATCTTTTGCCCTAAATGAAGCATAAGCAGGCTCCATGAAGCAGTGGTCTATATGAACAGTTACCAGACTGTGTCATGTACAGACTTCTGCTGCAGCTGTCCTTGTTCTTTACTGTATAGCAATAGGCATGATAGAGAGAATACAATATTTGTAATACTTGTGATTGTATGTCAGTGTTAAAACAAACTGATTTGCTGAGCTGTTATGATACTCTCAGTTACTAAGGAAACACCAGTTAAATATTTCAGTTCCATTTTGTATATATTTGTAGGTGAAACTTTTACCCAAATAAAGCTAAAATACACTTTTGTTAATGCTACATGATTTTAAGAAGTCGATTAGGTGGATCTCCGGAGTGTGCTGGAAAATGAAGCAAACACTATATTTCCCAGAGTAGTAAGCATACATTGGTCAGTAGATAACAGCTGTTGTATAGAACAAAGCTGTTAAGATTTACTTTTTAGAGTTTCTTGTAATTCCAAAACATATTTCATAATTCAGAACAGTGGACTTTGCTATATTAACTATTAAGCTTATAACAGTTACATTGCATGGAAAAGAGTCACTTTTTTTCTTGCTGTGAAGTTCTCAGTAAAGACCGTTGCAGTCTTAGCATGGGAAAGAGTGTATACACCGATAGTTTTGGCCACATGCAGTGCCTGCACCCATTCAGAACTATTTTGGTTTATTTTGTTTAGACAAGAATTGTACACCTAATTTTAAGTTCTTAGAGATGTTATCTCCTTCAACAGCCTGGTGTGCAGATACTTGCAAACCTTCTCCTGAACAAGTCTCTTTATTTTTTTTTTCGGAAAGGTGGAAGTGGTAAGAAACCGTTAAACCAGTGGTTAAGAAGGTAGGTGTCTGTGGCTATTGATGGGAAATAGTCGTTAGAGGAAAGCTGCATCACCACACAGGAAGAAGCATAAAACTCTTGAAAGCATTTTCTCCAGCTGTTGCGGAAGATCAATTTAGAGAGTAGGATCTGAAAGCCACAGATCTTATACCTCATTTCTAGCTGAGAGAGTCCATCCAGAAAAGGACTGATTAGCTGCACTCTTTTAAAAGCTTTCACGAAAGCTCAGCATTTTCACAGAAAAGACGGGATTAACAGTAGGGAAACAATAAATTGCAAGTATGCAATCAAATTTTTACAGGATGGTCTTCAAGTTTTTCAAAGGAAATCACAAAATATGAAAGAAAATTAGTGGGTCTTTGAATTTTGAAACAGAATCTAGCTCCATAATTTATTACCAACCTATTCGCCAAGATATAATACCCAGTGAAATTTATACAAAAATGACATTTAAAACCATTTATGACTGTAAGTAACTCCCCTTCACCCACTCATGATTTCTTTACTCTTTCAGCTATTACATTTTTCTTTAAGGGCTGGGCAAGATTTCCCAGTGACTTCGAATCATTCAGTTATCTGCAAGTGTGGTAAACTGACATCTGAGAGTTCCTTTTCCTCCCTCATTCTCCCTAATCTGTTTAAAAAATTAGAAAGACTATTTCTCCCGGTAAAAATGCCCACTGCTCTGCCACTAAGTAACTTTGACACTTATGCCACATGATGTATTGTTGGTAGTTATACTGCTTCTAAAAGTTTGCCCACTAACACCTTTGGGATAAATATTTGCAACTCTTCTTTGAAGTATGTGTTTGGAGACAAAACAGAACAGCATGAGCTTTAAGCCAATATTTTTCTTTCAAGTGAGATTTAAGGGAAGCAATACGATAGTTTATGAGAGTAGCATATTATTCACTTAACTGATGGTGCATTTTATAGTCCTACTTCTGTTACTGACCTCTTAGATCCTCATAAGCAAGCTATTTTATCTCTGTTCTTGTCTTTTCCAAGACAGAGGTGGTTGGTGGTTTTTTTTGTTTGGTCATTATATTTTGAAGGAGCTTTTTGTAAATTTTGTCCTATGCAGTGGATATGTGTTCATGTATGTATGATGGCAAGATTTACAGTCCTGTTTCAGGTCATCATATTTCAGAATTTAAAAATGCATTTTCCAGTAACAGCTTAGAGTGACATTCTTCTATAAAGGACAGCCTGTCTCCCCACGATCCCTGAGTAGAAGCCACATCCCATTATTCTCAGGGTAATCCATATGAAGGTATCTGTCAAGCACAAGGGAGAACTTCTCTCCAATGACAGCAAAACCAAGCTGCACTTGTGGTGTTCATGTTTGTAGCAACATTCTAAAGCAAAAGCAGAGTGCAAAAGTGTTCTCCAAAAACTACTTATCTATCCTATGAGGTTTATAGCAGTCTCAGCTATTAAACAGAGCTGAATTTCTTTTCATGCTCCTTCTATAGTGCAAACTTCAGATTTCTCTAAGGATTGTGTATTTCCATAACTTAGTTTATGATAGTTATTTTTGAGATAATTGTGACATCCTGGATTGATGCATGCTTCTAATTTAAGTTATAGATTTTATTTAGGATTAATCTAAATAATTTCATATGCTAAAAGATGATAAAGAAGTTAGAGATGTCATAGTTCACACATGTGAAGAGGTGCAAACATCCAATCTTTGCTACAGTCAGAAGCTGGAGGGTCTGACTGAGAGAGGGAAACCTAATTGATTGCACAGAGGACCATTATGACCATCTTCGGATTTCAGGATCTCAAAATAATAATAGAGAAGAACCTTGCAGGGAATTTTATTTTCAAATAATCTATGGTATTACTGTAGATTACTTTGGTTATACCTATACCGTGGTCATAGTAAATAATGCATGTGCAAGTTTTAGACAATATTGTTTTTACAGAAATATTGTTCTTTGAGTGGAGAGACCATGGTGCAATCTTTCTCACAGTCAGGCAAAACTGAGCACCTGAATATCAACTGAAGAGAAGGACCCCAGGCTGAAGAAAGAAGGATACTGCATAGTCTACAAAGCTTCTCCAAGCTATATAGCCTCTGCAAGAATATTCTTAGGAACAACTTTTCTACTATGCAAGCAACCCCAGAACTCTAAAAACACATAGATGATGCATTTGGTATGCAGCAGCTCAACTTTTATGTTCTGACCCAGAAATACCCACTCTTGTACTGAAAATCTACGTTCTAAGTGAAGTGAAAAAAAGTGGTGGGTGTAGTATATGCTTATAATAGTACAGATGTTGCTATTTCATACCAAGAACTGAATTGACTCTGCTGTCTTTACTGGAAATCCTTGTTAATGTTTTGCTTGTGTTAGTATCTACATGTGATGATCATCTTGGGCAACACCTCAAAGTACTTACATTTCACTCATAAAAATTTTTAGTTACAACAAAAATCATTGGGATTTGAATTTTTGAGGTGGGTTGTTTTGGTTTTTCCCAAGTTCCACAAATGACTACATCAGAGCAATATATAAAACAAAGCGTTTAACTTCTTTGGGCAGGTATCCAGAAGCTGTGTGGTCTGAAACATGGGAAACAATGCATGACTCTTTTCTGTGCCACAGATACTTATATCATTTTGAATGAATCATTTAATGTTTCTGTTCCTCACATCTCCACTAAGGAAAGGAAAGTTGTGGCATTTCTCTACTTGGAAATATCACCTTACACAAGCTACCGTATTTGTGTTTGTATGTAAAATATCTTTGGTTATTATATATTTTAATGTTATTATATATTTTACCACTAGTATAACTTCAGAGAAGCCCTGTCAATGACTACACCTAAATGGATGAATCAGGTACAACTTCTGTTCTCAAAGAAACATTTTAGAGGCAATGAGTTGTGGTGCTGTTAATGTTTCAACTCCTCTAATTCAACGACCAAAAGAAAACAAGTACCAAGATTTTTGCCACTTACTTTCACAGTAGGGGTGGGGCTAAAGATGTTGCTCTCCTGTGCCTATATGCTTCATACACGTGTATGATGATACACTAGAAATGTACACTCTTATAAAAGCAGATGGTATCTGTCCATAGGTCAGGCAGCCTGTGAAAGCCAAAAAACTTCTGACACTCTTCCAAGAATAATGAGTTGTTCCCCAAGACAAACTTATTCAGGATACAGTTACCAGACAGAATTCAACATTCTCTATTAAGAGAAGATGTTTGAGCAAAAGCAGCTATTACACGCTATGACATTTAGAAAATGAAATTGATGGATTCTTCTCACGTCTGGAGCAGACACTAATGGAAACTCTTGTGAATGTGCTGAGACCATTTGAACAAGCCACCAGAGAGCTAACTGCTGAAACAGCATAGTTAAGCCAAAACATACCAACAGTTTTAATTCTATGATTATTGATGCATGACTCCTCTCCTCCCCACCACTCCGAAGTTATCCAACAAGGAATCTTATTTGTTGCCAAAACATTTAGGGAAAAAAAAATAATGTAGACTATTTAAACCATTTCACAGGTTTTAAAAAAAGTACCCATTTTTATGGAATCTTGCTGCTAAATCCCTTTCTTTAAAAAAGTTAGTGAAAGTTTGTGGAAAGTTTATATCATAAAGTTAAAAAGACTGTTAAGTGACCAAAGATATCTGAAGAGTAGTAGAACATTAATATTCCTTTGGCTACCACTATTTCTATACTTTTTTTTAAAAAAAATGTTGCTCAGGGGGTTGAACAGACAAACTTGTATTTGTTAAAGCAAACAAGCAAAAAAAAGAAGTCACACACTCTTTCTGTCCTTTGCCTTTGATAATTTGTTGAGCCCAATTTAAAGTAAAAATCAGATATTCATCTGCTGGGATTTCAAATAAACCATCTGGCTAACTAATGTGATAATTAAGTGTCTTGAATTCCATCCCACTAATTTGTCATTTAAAACAACAATGACAACACTTTAGTAACGTACATGTAGCTTTTTATTATTTTTTTTTTTAATTCTATGTAGGTCATGTTTTAATCTCAAAGTCTGAGTAGCTAGCCTGTCAGGCAAATTATTCAGTTTGAATTGCTGATACTCATTGGTTAGTCACTTCTGATAGCATTAAAGAACTGGTTAATTAGTCTTTGAACAAACAAAAAAAGTAACATAAAAGGGCCTGCTTTGGAAAGGAGTTTTATTTCAGCACATATATTTATTCTTAATTTCATTGAATGGATATGATAAAGAATTTTGTTGTTGTATTGTTTACAAACTGTTCATATACTGTGTGGTGCAATCTGTTTTGTGGTTGTTCCCTGTTCACTTAGATCTACTGGAAAGTACATATATCTCACTAAAATTCTGAATGTTTCCAATAGAAAGGATGAAACTTTGAAGGACTGGATTGAGAAAGGTAGCTATATAAATATCATGGAGTTGTAGAGAATGTTGTAGAGCATTGACCAAAAGTTGGAGCAGCTCTGTGCCAGAAGAGAAGTCTTCAACATTGGACTGTGGCCAACTTCACCAATGTGTCCTCTTACACAGACCTATTCAAACACAGTACGAACTGTTCCTTACAGTACTCTGACAGAACAGTTGGAGAGTTGCTGAGCAACTGAAAATTGCTGCCGTCCATTAATAATTCTAATAAACTCAGTGGGGAAATGAGATATGGTGTTACCTGAAAAATAATGTCTTCATATCTTCTACTGATTTTTTTGGTGGTAGAAGCAGAGTTTGATTTGTCTGGAAATCACATAATCTATACGTGTTCTTAATAAAATGTTAGTTTGTGTGTGTGTGTATGTGTATAACACCTATGGATAGTTTGCTTTTAGCTGACATGCTTTAGGGAGGAGAGTGAAATTGGTATTTGATATAAAAATCAGAATTACATAGGTAGTGGCTTGAAATTATCTACTGTTAGTCACCAGTAGTCTGACTGTAATAGTTGCAAGGAGGTGTACATAATTATCAGGCAGGAAGGGAAAAGTCTGCAAAAAGGTTATCGGCATCTATATTTAAACCAATGATACAGTAAGTTGCTCTAGGTTAGCCTTGCTTTGAGCATGGAGTTAGGCCAGATGATGTTCTGAGCTCTTTCCCAAACTAAAACATTCTATATCAGAAGTATTGTAACTAAACAATTCTCTGTCCAAAAGTCTTGGTCACAGAACCCCTCAAGGCTAGCTTTTGGCTTTGATTAAAGTTATGCTGGAAATAAGGAGGAGAGGGGGAACAGAGAAAACCAGAAGACCCAGTTATCTGCGTTGATTACTTAACATATGGTGACATAAGTTAAGGTCCAAGCTTAAATCCAGAAAATAAGTGAACCTTTTCTCTTAATCTTCCTATTTTTTTGGTTGATTATGAAAGGTCTGTTTTATTTTGGTGTGTAATGAAATCAAATTATGGAACATCAAAAAACGCTGTAATCCTGATAATTCCTGGTTTCTTGCCAGCCATACTCGACTGGGCCTAGTTAGGGGAAAACATTAAATCTTATGTAGTCCTATCATTTCCTTTTTTCTCTTGGCTGTAATAGAGAATTGCTTAATGATATTTCTTGCAAGTTATGTCATTCTAATTAGGCATGTCTATTAGTTACTTCAACATATGGGGGGTTTGAGTTATATATGTATATATTGTTTCACAACCCTTTTATGAAGATTAGATGTTATAATTCACTCAAAACTGGGCTGAGGGATAGGTGGTCCAAAGAACATATCAGAAATATTTTAGTGATCTAGAGAGTTTACAGTCTGAACCAAAAATATAAAAAAGCAATGAGAAGAATTTCAGTAATAAGGCTAAATGTTTTTCTTTTTTGTTGGGGGATATCTACATGATAAGAATAGGTATGAAGGTCTCGTATGTTTCATTCTTCAGCTATTGTAAAGTAGAAGAATGGATAGGACAAAGTCAATTGAAAACAAAATTTTTGTAGGGAAAAGTCAAATATTTAAACCTTCCACATCACAATTTAATGACCAAATCAAAGGTGTCTATAGAATCAACTTCTTTTGTAGCCCAATAAATATTTAAGGTCAAGAGGCATAACTTAGCTCCCTGCTTGACTCTCAGTAAATGAGAAAAATGATCTCACTTGGCACTGGATAAAACGAAGTAGCAGCAGGCTGCTAGAAAAATAGCTGCACTTCTTACTGGTGCAGTAAATGTAACTGAATAAATGTTGACGAGACAATGTCTCTCCGAAGTAAGATGGAACCAAATTAGGATGCATTATCTAGGAAAAACAGCATGTTACAATTTACAGTCTAGTCTCAAGCTGAATAATTATCATATGGTGCTAATACTCTTTTTGCTCTTTTATGGAGCAGGTCTGGGATTTAGCATCTTGAAATCAGCTTAATCTAAAACATATGTGTTTTCTTTTGTTTCACATATGTGTTCTGCATTTCCCTTTTTATAAGAGCTAGAACCAGTATGACAAAATGCTGTGATGAGGGAAATACAAAGTTCATTGTTGGGATACAACTACAGAGAAAATCTGGGACCTACAATAAAATATGCATGTTCTCTTTTATGGGTTTTATTTTGTGGTTCAGACTAGTGTTTCTGTTAAGATCAGAAAGTAAATGTTACCCCTATTTGGCATGGTTAGTGGCCACCCTGCCCTCCTCCCACCAAGCTTTAGTAACTTAACAGAATGTTTACTAAAATTTGCAGCAAAAGTTGAAGCAGTCTGAAATTATAAACTCTCAACATGTGTCTGTCTTCTACCATGGGAATGCTGTGAAAGAGGATTCTGTCATAAAGCTTTGGACCACTTAGAGTATTGTAGATCATTGTATCTGGATGTATTTAAATCTAGCATTTTGAAACAAAGCACTGAAAGAGTTTTCCAATAAAAGGATAATTTATAGCATTAGTTTATCAAAGTGGAATGAAAGTATATATTTAGCTTGAAAAGTATTTCATGTAAAGATGTAGTTTCCTTTCAGTACTAAAATATAAGCATATCCCATAATATTTTCTTTTGTTTTATAGAGCTACACTACAGCATAGTACAAAATAAATTAAAGTCCCTGTCATAACAATGTAGCATATGCAATTCTAGCAGAATTGTTTGTCCAACACAATTTTCTTTCTAGTCAGAAAATCCCTAACTGCCACGATGAAACTGTCTTTTCTGGCAAAAATAGTTCCCTTGATCAGTGCTACATCCCCACAAGGGATTTTCTTTTGTCTTCTTTGGTCATAAGGTTGTCGTACTATGTGAAACTAGTTCAGTATGGTAAATGAAGTCTCAACCAAAAAGTGATTATGTATCACAGTGCCTCTTGCTAATGCATTGTTTCCTTTCACTAGAGTTTCTGTTTTTAAACAAGTAACTGCAGAAAGTATGTTTGAATTATAAATAACATGAAAACGAAAATCCAGAAAAGAGACTTGCTGTCTTTTCTAACAGGCATCAAACATCTTTTATACATTTTAACCATTGCACTTACGTGGTTTTAACCACCATTTGCTCTTTAGCCTAGAAGGAAATTCAAGTGAATTCATTGGGCATATTTGAGCATGCTCACTGATGCTGGGAAGTAATGACAGAAGTTACCTAAACCAAATCTTCTATTTGACCTAATCTCCAGTTTTCTTCAGTCTTCAAAAGACTGTGAACAAAATTCCCTTTCATGATAGCAGTCATGTAACAAGTCTGGAAAGGGCATTAAATTCCACTGTATAATTAATATCAGACATGCAGTCTCCATGCGGCTATTTTAAATGAATAGTAGGGTCAGGGCAAAAAATGAAATAAACCTTGATATCATCCTACATAAAATGGATAAAGGAAAGCTTTCAATTCCATTTTAAAGCAGAAGTGTGAAGCATAGAAAGACACTAGGCAGTCTGCTATACTGCTGTACTGCCTTGTACTTTGCTCAGTGTTGACCAAGCACTGAGGCAGAAGGGCAGCTGTGCAGTCTCACCTTCACCAGAATGTGAAACATTTAATGGGAGAAATGTGCAGCACTGGCAGCATTTCCCTCGTTCTTTATTTTTCCAAGTTTTACTGGATAGCAAGGCAGAGGTTTGATTCTAGCTTGTATAGATCAAACAAGACAGGTAGAGCAAACTTGTTTTCCCTGCATGGAAAATGAGGGAGGAGCATGTTTAACTATAGCCATCATGAAGAAGTTAAAGTGCAACAGTTTTTGCTCTGCCCTTTGCATAGACATTTCCGAAAATAATCTGCTTAGTTACATATCAAGGTACCGATACAGATCGGGTAGAAACTGACTCTTATACATTGCTCAGGATTTCTCACCCACTGCAGAATGAGGTGTTAAAAAGATGTGTGGTTACAAAGTTTTTAAGGAATGGAATAGTCTCTTTCTTTTTTTAATATTTCCTTGCCCTGAAAATTCTGGGCATGTTTTTTTTCACTTATTGAAATGATTATTGGCCTCAAGGACATCATTTCCTGAAACTTTTCACCATCTAAAATCAAAATCCTTATGCAGCCAGTACAGCTGCGCAAAAATCATGGCCTCCAATGAAAAAATAGCACATAAACTGTACATTGTTTATCAGTGGTATATGTATAGGGATCAGTTTGTTTTACCTAAGAATACACCCTTGAGTGATATTGGCCAAATAAAAGTGATTTGTGCTTTGTTCTTCGACTGTTAGTTCTTAAGCAGAGGAGACTGCATGACTGGAAATGTCATCATTTCTTCATGGATTGTGGTGATGAGGAGA
>WAAB01003439.1:21406-65698 GCA_013389865.1 Piaya cayana | reverse complement strand
AAAAAGTTGAAACAGACAAAAGCTAATTTGAAATATCTGGGCTTACATATTCAGAAGTAATCTCTTAATAACAATGATGTTTCATAGATGATGCTGTTTAAACAAAGCCGGGCTTGGAGGATTTTTAGACAAAGATTTACATAAATGAAACAATGCCCTCAAAAGAGGATTTTTCATCATTATGAATCAGGAACAGGACAGGATTTCCTAGTAGTGGTGATGCAAAATGGATTTTCCTGTCATGCTGATAAATTCTGCCTGTTGCTGTCAATAGGATTGACTGGATATTAAAAGCCTGAGGTGTTTACATCTGGATTATAAGACTTTTAAAAAAATAAATAAAAATTTTTGCTTTGTGAATGCAAAGAAGATGGTAAAGTGGGACTTAATACAAGTCACTGTTATAAACAAGAATAGCACATTAAGAACCATGAAATGGAGCAGATGTCTGGTTTTGCTGAGAAAGCAATAGAGGAGCATGTTTTTTTCTTTTCCACCTGGATATAACATTTAATATGACAGAAAGAAGTGGAAGTGTACAGGAAGCCTCTACCTTTACTACTACACAGAGTGTCAGCTTGAATAGTCTGAGGGATCAGAGGCAGCTGTCAAAATACCAGTTTCTCCCTTCCCTGTCTTAATAGTATGCTGAGAGCTGCATGGCTCCAGAATTGGATACATGAGCGTAAAACGCAAAAATAATTTCCAGTAGCAAACAGGAAAATATGTTTATGATATCTCAGCAGACAGAGATTTAGAAACTAAAATGCATAAACACGAGAAGATCTGAGATGCATTTTGAAACTGTAACATGCATTGCTGAGCCACAACATGCTGAGTTGGTTTACGCTCAGCTGGGTGAATTTTCAAAGGTAGTAAAATATGCAGATCTAGAGACATGAAGAAGATTCAATGGCATCTTATAGTTTTTGTGAGAAATTTAATTCTGTCCATGCTTCAAAGTTTTTAGACAAACAGAACAATTGCAGAAATTACAATGGGCCGATTTAAGAGAGGTCAAAAAGAAGCTTTAGTAACAAAGGTTCCAGTGAGAACAGTTGGACAGCTTCTTCTCATCTTCTCCTCTGCCCTCTGAGAAGTGATCGCAGAGACCCAACATAGGCCATGTTTCAGGAAAAAAAAGAAAGAAAGAGGTAAGGGAAAACAGTCATTTCAATGTTAACAAAGCCAGGTACACATCCCAGAGAGGAATGGACTCCTTAAGTAGCTTGCTGACTTCTACACTTGTAAGAAGGTATCAAACAGTAAATAATGTGACAATACAGAGTGAGGGCTCTTAGAATCATAGAATCATAAAATCACCAGGTTGGAAGAGACCCATTGGATCATCGAGTCCAACCATTCCTATCAAACACTAAATCACGTCCCTCAGGACCTCGTCTACTCGTGCCTTAAACACCTCCAGGGAAGGTGAACCAACCACCTCTTGTTGAAGCCCATAGGGGTGTCACATCCAATTTTATCTTAGCTCAAAATGGGGAGTTGGAAGTGATTGCAGGCTGTAAGATTTTAGTCAGGATAAACTCCTAAGGAGAGACTTCTTAGCCAGCTCTCTCCAATCTTAAATAATAATATTTTTAATTACCGAAAAGACAAATAGTGTTCCTCATGTCACACACATGCTTTGCAGTGCTTCAGTCAGACTGCAGGCATCACAAACTGATGTTACAGTAACTCTGTTTCCATTACCATGAGCTGATCATCTGGACACTGACTACAATTCTTATTTTATAACAAAAACCTTAGCTTAGCATGAAAAAAAAATCATCTCTATGGCAAAACTTAAATAAGTACAAACAACACTCAGATTTGGACACTACTAGAAGGGGATTACTTGGTCCAGGTGCTCGGATTGACTAAAGAGAGGCTGGTTAATATTTCATTTCAGTTGGACTGTTTGACAGGCCCATGGTAATTTTCCTATCCCATGCTCACCTGTGAGCCATTTCAAGCCTATGACACATATTCCTAACCACTAGAACAATATCAGCCTTTAACCTTTAGAAAGTCAGCTCAGAATTCAAGTGCATGTCCTACAACTCACGTAACTGGAAGCAGCAAGAAGCCACTTCAGGTTATAAGCACAAGGAGAGAAGACAGAACAGCGCGGGATACAGCGTGTGATTTACTCGTAGCAAAAATATTAACAGTACTGCATGCACAGCACACTTTTCAAGAAAAAAAAATAACAAAATTCAGTGTTTAATAACACCAGAATGGCATCTGAAATAATGAAACTACCTTTTTTATAATTCTGAGGTGGAATGGAATTGAAAAGAAAAACTTACTTTCTAATTTTAGAATTTTGTTTCACCCCAGCTTTTCCACTGAAACAATGCTTTAAGTTTTCATGCCAATATCTGTAATATTTCAGTGTTTTCACATAAGAAAAAAAATCAGTACAAGTTAGAGTCTTGATAAAGTAACCACATACCTTACTTTACTTGTTTACTTTTCACTTGTTCACTCACCAGAAATTTCTTTACCCTTTTTTCTGCCTCTCTGTGTGTAATTGGAGACCCCTAACTGAGATCTTTCAATCAGGAGTTTGCTTTTTCTGGACTACCTTTACAGCCAGCCGAGAAAAAGAACCTCTAGAGAGCACTGCAACACATAAATTCTGCACTGTCTTTTGCAGGTCTCTCTCCCTTCTCTTTCAACTCTCAGCAGAGCCTTTAAATGTTTCAAGTAAACTCAGATAAAATGTAGACGAACAGTTTTGTTGTGAAGCAACATCTTCACTCTCGTTTGTTTAAAAAGATTAGGTGCTTATCTAAAGCTTCAGGAAACTAAGTCAGTGATTTCAGTGATTTCACTGATTCATTACATTTTTTATTTTCCCTAATTACCTATGAACTAGATGGATTTACCTGATTTGGTATAGCATCACTAGAATTCAGATGTTTGGGCACACTGAGCTGATTAGATTCTTTTTAACTCTAAAGAATAAGTTTTCCATTAGTCCAGTTTCATATATAATATTTCAAGTTCATTTATAAAGCCAGAAACCTAAAACAGATAAAGCTACCATATCTAAAATTAGTGTTGTAAAACACATTGCTGAGTACTTTCTATCTACTTTTTTTATCTGATCCCTGCAATGATTGCATCAAGAGAGAATATTTTTTTGTCTGTCTGCACAGATCTTGATTTGACTTGTTTTTCTAGATGCATTTCTAACCTGCTCAATGTGTGCTGAGAAAGAAGGGATTGGAAGGCATTTTGCACTAATCAGCTGCTGAATCCTCATTTACTCTATAGTTGTTCAAGTGTGTTTCTCATGTTTGTTTTCAATTTGCATGGCCAGGTCTTTGCTTCCTTGTCCTAAAGAATTAGAGAGCATTGTGACCCTGGCTTGGTGTAGAAGAACAAATACCCCAGAAAGACAAAACAAAGGACTCAGACTAGACAAGCACGGTGGGAAGGGAATACATTTTGTACAATTATTCCATGGCATTTGGTGCCTATGTTGCCTGCGTATGGAAATAATAGTTCAACCACAGAAAGATGAAACCCCTGAGGTTTTGAAGGTGCTATCAAAGCTGTTCTCTGAGACTCTTCGTTGACTCTGCATAATATTTCTACTGGAAAGAGCAAATTTTTTTAAATGCAATTGCAAAAGACCATGAATATAAATTCTCAACACTCCTTCAGCAATGCAGTTGCTGAATTGTTGCACCTGTCTAGATAACAAATGTACATTCTGAAAAAAAAAAATCCAGTACACAATTAGTTTATTCTGAATAACCAGGAGTTAAATGTTATGGCAGAAAGAATTTAGAAAAACAAGGAAGTAGTAAAAGTAAGGTTTTCTGGAAGCAAAAAGATGTAGCCCTAGCTAAATTATGTTGCCTGGTATGATGGGGCAATAGCTAAAAGGCAAGCATTCAAGTTTTTTATGATTAATGGAATTTCAGTGTTAGGGAAATATGATCAGATTAGATTTAACATTCTATACAACAAGCTGTGTTTTAGGAGTTGTTTTGTTTTCTTAGCTGCTTTTTCAGTAGTAGAGAAAATATTATCATTGTTGACATAATAACATTCTTCTTTTACTAATTTTATTAAAAGTAGCTCCAAAATAGAAGAGTTCATAAATGCATAATTCAAATGAAATCAACCAAACATGTCCAACTTTGTAAACAGAACTTCTTTTTCCACTGGCAATTTAAATTAATGACTCTTTCCTTCTGCTAAGGATTGTTTTCTTTATAAGATTGTTTTCTTACTTGGTAAATAGTTGTTATAGTGGGAAGACATACCCAATAAACTGAAGTCCCCAAGGGCTAATGTTATTCTGTTGTTCTTCTATAACACAGGATAAGAAAGGACCAATGGTAACAATAATATAATAACACTTTAATCTGTAACCTCTCTCTACTCTTAATACACGTGCTATATCCAGTAGCATTAATTTCTATTTCTCAGGCCTTCCTTCTCTGACCTTTCTTGACCTTCTCCAACCTTCCTTCCCCAACCTTCCCCTTCCTTCACCTTATCTGATCTTCCTTCTCTGATCCTTCTCTTTGTTGACCTTCTCTAACCTTCCCTTTGCTTGACCTTCTTTTATCATCCCCTCCTCTCCATTTTGACTTTCCCCTCCACTCCCGACCATCCTTGACCTTCCTACTCCCAAACTTCTTTCCCCTTATAACTACCCACTATAAAATTACTTCTATCTCCTTTTCCTGATAGAGCTGTTTGAAGTCATCTGTTTATTTCCCTCACTTCTACCTTACAGGAAGATTTACTTGTTTACTGTACAAATAAGTCTTCTCCTTCAAACTGTCTTCTTTCTAAGGTAGATCCAAGGCTTCAATGTGTCAAAAAATCTTCACAAAGAAACTATCTAATAATTTCCAAAATTTTGCTATGAAAATGTTAGACATCTTTCAAGCCTCACTGAGAAAACCTTTTGATTTTCAATAACAGTGGAATAAGGTGAAGGCTCTGGAGGAGAAGTGTTATGAGGAGTGGCTGAGGAAACTGGGGTTGTTTAGTCTGGAGAAAAGGAATCTGAGGGGAGACCTCATTGCTTGCTGTGGATCCCTGAAAGGAGTTTGTAAGGAGGAAGGTATTGTTACTCCTAAGTAACAAGTGATAGGACAAGAGGAAATGGCTTCAAGTTGTGCCAGGGGAGGCTTAGACTGGATATTAGCAAATATTGCTTCACAGAAAGGGTTGCCAAGTGCTGGCATAGGCTGCTCCAGGGAGTGGTTGGGTCACCATTCCTGGAGGTATTTAAAAGACATGTAGGTGTGATGTTTAGGGACATGGTTTAGTCGTGGGCTTGGGATTTAAGTAAGCATTGGACTTGATCTCAAAGGCCTTTTCCTACCTAAATGAGCCTGTGTTTCTATGATTCTAAGATCTTTTTAACCCTACTTACTCCATACCTTTACCATAGCATGGATCATGCCTTGAAAACCTCTCTTGGGCTGTGCTCGTTTCCCGTTTGTGAACAGGGAGTCTCCAGGCACTGACATCAGGTGTGAGGACAAAAACCCCAAATGTAGCAGTCAAGTTGCAGGGGTAAATGTACCATTCTTTTTCTTTGTCTATGGTAACATCTGCTTAACTTGATGAAAAAGAAGCCACGTTTAATTGAACTAACTCAGATCTCACAGGCAGACCCTCATCTAACATCCCTACTTTAATTAACATGTAAATCAAAGGGGGGGCGGGGGAAAAGACTGGAAGAAGCAGCTCCTTGCCATCAACTGCTGACACCCTTGAGTAATTCTCTTAAGCTTTTCCATCACCTGGGAAATTCCTATTAAGGAAGGCGTTGAGGAAAATGCAGTCAGATGCAATTTATAGCAACAGCCACAAGAAGATAAATATTAAAAGGTACCCAGAGGTAAAATCTGTGGAACAGACACTGACACTGTAGTCAAATCACAGTCATGTTTCCACCCCTCAAAAGCTGCAGAATATAGTTTCACAGCTCTCTAGGGCACTAAGTAAAGGGCAACCTTCCAAAAGGCCTGAAACTACAGATAGTAATCAAGATGCTGGTATTCCATGTAGGAAAAAAAGGCAGGTGTTAATCCTAACTGAAGAGACAAAGAGAAAGAAAAGCAAAATAAGACAATGAAAATCGTGGTTCTAATACATAGAATCATAGAATCACCAGGCTGGAAGAGACCCATCGGATCATCGAGTCCAACCATTCCTATCAAACATAATTCTATTTTCTATGTATTTTAGCTAAGTTTCATAAGGGTAACATCATTTTTATCCTCTGTAATAAAAAAAATAAAATAGAATCTTGTAAGAGTTTAGCTGAAGGGAAGTACCCAAAGTAATGTTAAGAAGAAATAAAATCACTAGACACCCTCACCCCTACCCCAAACAAAAAACTGTGAACATTTCCTACCTAACATTTTGTAGAATTTCACACAGATAACCAATTTTTTTTTAAGAATACACCAATCCTTTGCAGTACTTTTCTCAGAGAAACCATTATCCATGCAAATCAGTAGAAGTAAAAATTCTTTAAGGAAAGAAAAAATATTCAAGTTTTAAAGAATCTGAAAAAGGCCCCAATTTTAAATATTTGTCTTTAATTTCACTCACCTCCTACATCACACCCAAAATAACAACGATCAAGGAAGTTATTGTGGCATCAATTGTCAAATATTGATCTCTAAATTGTACATAAGCTTTTGAAAACATCCTTCCTGCCTCAAAAAAATTAGGAGCTTGTTAAATAGAGATTAGAAAAGGAAGGATAATCTCATACTTCAGAAGTCATCCTTTCCTGTAAAATTTCAGTCTTCTTTTCCTGGGACTGATGCAGACTTCATTTGTGGTCCTGGAAAAGTCAATCTTCATTACCCATGAAAATACTTTTTTGTTCCTTCTAGAACAGAATTGACATCCATCCAGATTTTAACCTTGTTGGGTTGTAAATTGCCAATCATTACACAGTGCTTAGAATCATGAGAGCTTCACGTCACCTGGAGTTATTAGAGAGCAAATAATAACAACCACCATAAAAATAATTGACACAAGAAATACATTAGTGAATGGTACAGTTTTCACAGCCTGTGAAGCAGGCAGGCAGCTTCGCTTGGCTGTCAGGCACCTGCAGCAACAATGGTTTTAAAACTTCCATTTGAAGAGATTTTCTCTTTCTTCCTCTTCGACCTATGATTTAGATCCTTACAGACTGAAGTTTCTCATGTGAGTTTTTAAAATTCATACCCAATTTAAGCACTAAAAGAAAATAAATGGACACAGGCAGCCAGCACTTGGATACAAAATGAGTGAAACTACATCGTGAGACATCACTGCATTATTTAGCAGGCCAGCTACTTAGCTGATATTAATTAGGGAGTTGCAGTGATTTGGATGAAGTACTACCATAGATACATGAGGCAAATTTGTCTCAGTAATTTCCTCTTACAAGCCGAGATTAATTTTAATACTAAAAACTTATTTTTTAAAACCTCTTTTTGCATCGGTTGACAACCTTCATTATTAGTTGCTGACTTGTTTGGGTTTGTTGATCTGTGAGTCTCATTTGAATACGTTCATTATTATACTGCCAGAAGAAACAAAATTAAACTTAATTAGAGGTCACATCACCTCCGGCTCAAGTTAATTAAAAGCCTAATCAAACCTTTTGGGAAACAGTAGCCTGTCAGTGAAAAAATGATAAGGGAATAAAGCGCACTATATTCAATAATCTGTCTTATTGCCTTTTAGCACCATGCCCCCCCCTTTTACACAAAAAAAGAAATACACACTACAGCATATGTACACTCAGATAATGCTCATACCAAATAAAACAGTTTGTCAGTTTTCTTTCGGTCTAGTAAGAAATGCATATGGCAGGAAGAAATACATGAATTATACCTCATGTCTTTATGCTTCCTAGCACACAGGAGCCAACTAAGAATAATTAGCTGTTACAAGGTCAACTTTCCAACTTAACGGTAAGTATGAAAAACAGCTGGAGGTCTAACATGACTAAATCTGAAATTAATAAAGATGAACTAGGGAGAACTGGTAGAGTGCCTGAATTGGCTCTCTGTGTCAGGACACCTGTGTTCTTAAATTGCTCTGACCTGCTGTGCCATCCAGGAAAGCCACTGCCTCACCTGGTTATTTGTTTTATCTATTTAAATCATCCATTCTTTGACCCAAGGCATAGCTCCTCCTCAGGTGAGTGTGTATTTCTTAGGGAGTGGATGCCCTGTTAGTTTGATTCTTTCAGTGTTAGCATCATCAAGCTTCAGATTAATATCATCCATATTGTGGAGTTCCCATCCCTGGAGATATTTAAAAGACAGGTAGACAGGGTGTTCAGGGGCATGTTTTAGTGGCAGATAGGAATGGTTGCACTTGATGATCCTGGAGGTCTTTTCCAACCTGGTGATTCTATGATTCTATGATAAATACAATGAAGACAGAGATTTGTGCAAAGGAATGACCATGCCTGTAACGATAAAATGCTCACATGCAATAATAATTACACTGCAGACATATGTTGTGACAGGAAGGTAATTACATGGTGTTGTTTCAGGCCATCTTTAGTCTTTAGTAATACGTTCTCTTCAATTACTGCTATATTATCAATTAATAAATTGCTACTTATTGCTTCTAAACATAGTTTGCAACTTTAATCACAGTAAGCAGTACTTAGAAATTAGAGTTTTTCTCTCTCCATGATATTCTCAATCTTTAACAGATGGCAATTCCTGCTTATTTAGGGCAGTCTGCTTTCATTTTTACTGGTAAGGATTCGTTTTGTAACCATAAAGCCATCAACTCAGTGAAGCTCTGATCCTAAAAGGTGACCACTGCAGCCTTGTGAAGCCCCCATTCACTTCAATGATTTAGTATACTCAGATTGTCTCTTGAGGACCAGAATCTTTTGTCATCATGACCATGAGGAATATTCAGGAATAAGGGAATATTACCTATATTTCTGGAACAAAGGTACTCATTATGAATTAGCCTGACACGATTTTCCTGAAAACAACGTCTTTAGAAATTGCTATTGTAGATGCACAGAACTAAGACTGTGTTGCAACTGTGTTAGCTAGATCTGCTCTTTGCAAGCAGCCAGATATACTTTTTTGTTTCGCTGGAGTTTCTTATCCTATGTGGATTCTACCATAAGTGGGATGATCTGTTTGAGCAACCTCATGTTACTTGAAGAGGAAAAGGAGAAATATATCAGGTATATCATGTATTATATTACATATGCACAAGATTATTTAATCAGCTTTTAAGATTAAAAATTACAAGTCACATGAATAGTTCAAAATAAGATTATTCTTATGTTCTAGAGGTGATAAAAGAACCTAGAGTCATTACAGAGTTCTCATTAAGCAGTTAGATGAAGTGCATTAAGAGTCATTTTAGCAGTAAAAGAAAGGTTAGAAGCTCAGATACTTTGCTGTGTGGAACTGGAGTAGAAATGAAAACAGAGCAGAGCTCTCAATTACCAGCCAAAGGTACTTCTTGCAAGTAGGAGATTTTCATTGAATATCCAGGAGAATACAGTATCAGCTTATTCAAGTGAGACCTTAATTTCAAATGAGAAATTTGGTCAATATTTGTGTCCGTTCTTATCCTGTTCTAATGGGATCATTCATCAGTAGTTGTACCATCGGTGTTTTCTTTCCTGTATATGATCAATCATTTGAAGAGAAAAGGAGGATGATGTTGGACAATGTTGGACAAACTGCCCCAAAAAAAACTCAGCACTATAAGGTTATTGATTCAGCCTCCGAATGAGTTACTAACTCTATGTGTTATTTCATTTTTTGGAACTAGCAGAATAAACTTAATTATTCCATGCAATTCAGAATATTGTCAGCTTCAACAGATCTTAACCAGATTTATTCAGCTGTAACTGAGATCAGACCCCAGCTCGTCAGACAAGATTGAGTTGTCCCTAGGGGAAAATCAGTGGGAAAACTTTCTGGCAAACATATTTAAGATATCAGCTGACAAGGACTGATATTAATTATGAACTCGAGCCTATTTTCTAGCTGTAACTCCATATCTAATAAAGTGTTTTATTGAATGACTTTTTTTCTCCAGCACGTCTTACAGTATTGAATACAGCTCTGTCTCCCTATACAAAGTTTTTGAATTCAGCATGCTTCAATTTTTCCTCTCCATAAGCAAAACCACTTTTTTGTTTGTTTGTTTTAGCTCAATCTCTGCCTTCCAAAGATTAGAAATAGTAGAACAATTAAATCATGGGAAGGGACACAGCAGCATTAAATAATAGCTGCCTTCTAATATAAAACAGCCCAGATGTCGGGAAAACGTGGTACTAGCCATCACAGCCATAAGGAATCTACAAAGACAGACATTTCTCTCCTGGGAGGTCTAATGAGGAGAAGTTCTACCAACAGATGCAGAAAGTGGTTGTGTCCAGTTGTTTCACATCATTAACAGCCTCATACCCCACCAGGAGCCCACAGCTGAAATTTATAAAAGAGAATTATTTATTTTTCAAGCAAAATTATATATTGGACTTGAAAAGAAGTTGTGAACAAAAAAAAAACAGCCAACAAGAAACATGGGGCATTCAGTGTACAATAATTATCTGTATTTCTTTGATGAATATTCTCTGGACCCAGCAAGAATCTGTTAATTTTAAGCCCAACTGTTTCCTTGGGCATCATAAATCAGATTTGATATCGAATACAAATCTTCAAATTTTGTCAAACTATCAGAATTCATAAAAGTGAGTTCCAAACCAACATACTTTTAACATTTTTGTTGCTTGTCCTTAGCCTTATTTCTTCCTTCTGCAGAATGCTTAGCCATTTACACTGAGCTGAGCAGGTGTTTTCAATCAAAACCACTTTTTGTGCCAAACTCAGAAATCACGTGCTGATTTCAGTGTTGATTTGAAAAGAAAATACAAAGAAAATCTTCATTACATTTAAGTTTGAAATAAAAATCCAGGGACTTGAACTTCCAATTAAAACTTTATTCTTAGTAATGGTCTTCGTATCTCTTTTGGTTTGCTCTTTAAATAATTTCTTGATACATACAATGTTGTCTCTGTTCTTGAGAACTCATACCTAATGCTGACTGAAAGGTATTATCTACTTATATGAAGATATGTTTTTTATTTGTGCATCAAATACAAGAAAAAGTACAGATTCATTTTCTTGAATTGTCCCAGTGCAACCCTTTTCTTCACTGATATATCTTAAGCTTCTTGTTTTGCCTAAGCGGAGTGAAATAGCATAATATGGAAAAGCAGAAAGCAGATTGGGAATAAATTTTTAATATTGGATACGTCAACATTTCATTTTACTATTGTCTTTCTCTCATGACATGTTTTCAAGGAGGAAATATAGGAAAACAGGCACAATTTGTTCTTTTACCTGCTATCATTTTCTTGTAAATGTTATTCACTGTTTCAGAGCCACGTGGAAATATCTAAAATGGCACACAGATGTTTACATCTGAACAAACACTTAATACATATGAGCATTCCAGTTGCAAATGAGAACTGAAATATATATTTATTATGTCTGGAACTCGGTTTGGGAAGCATTTTCTTGCCATTTTTCTTCTTCTCATGACAGTTCCCATCTAGCCAGACAACATGTTGCACGCTATTCAGTCAAAATGCCTGTATGCTTAGATTTGTGCAGGCAGGCACAAATTTCTTAATCGCATACAGGAATTCAGATTTTTTTCATCAGGGAAAAAAAATAAAAGAAAATTCAGGAGAATGTTGCTTCCATTTAAAAAAATGCCACTGAGGTCTGCTATGAATTGTCATACATTTAATGGCTGCAGAACCAGGCTTTTAAACAAGAATAACTGGGGAAATGGGAACTTCCCAGACAATAATGTCAACCTGTAAGAGCAAATTGGAGATAATTAACAACAATGTATTTCTTATGCAGGAAAGCGTAAACCGAAAAGAACTACTTTTAAAGTTCATGAATGTTAATGAACATTTATTAATCCCTCTCTGACGGGCAGATAAGTAATCCACTCAATGCCTGTTGTGGACAGATTCACAGGATGTAAAACCATTTCTGGAATAATAAAACCTTGCACATTAGCAAAATATTTTTCTTCTTCTATCCTGGTATCTTGCCGTCCATTTACAATTTATAGTACAGCAAGAAAAGAAATGAAAAGCACTGGTGAAGGCTGATACTCACACTCCAAGGCACTGGAACAGGAGTCATAGGAAAATGCTGATTGCTCAGGGTTTAAGTAGCCCTGTAGAGTCCAAGAGTGCCTAGGTGTAAGACCCACTCAGATTGAATTCTTTGGTGAAAGAGAAAGCCTGAATTGATAAAGAAAGTCTCCCCTAGAAAATACTTTAAAATTCTTAGCATGTGTTTACGGTTAATATTTTCCATGATAAGTGAGAGAGACTGAATGACTGGATTTGGGACCAAAGGTCATAAATGTGGGTAAGTCAATATCCAGAAATGCTAAAAGACTGAAGGAAAAAAAAATCAGCACTAAAACAAAGTAGCCAGAAGTGATGGATGTCAGGAAAGAAAGAAATGTCATGAAAGGAAAGCAGATTTATGGAGATTAACAAGAAGGTACATTGAAAAGAGAAAGATTAATGAGGAGGTAAAAATCAATGAGAATAAAATATACATAAAGTCAGTCATAACAGGATGCTTGTATTTTGTCAGACGGATTCATCAATCCATAAAAAGAAATAAAAATGTAAAGCAGCAGAACGAAGAATAAAAAAATCACCAAAGCGAGGCTAGAAATACTCTGGAGCTTCCCTGGGGCAGCACAGCGCCTGAGGCTTCCCTACTCCACTGTCACGTGCTCTGGAGTTTTGGTATTTTAGTTCAGAATAGGGCAGTAAGTGTCCACACAGTTTGTTACTGTCTAGAAATGTACAAGATAAAGATCAGCCCTGCCTATAAGAACTGAATTCTGATAAATCTGGAAGCTGAGAGGACAAACGTGGTCCACAGCTATATTCCAGTTGGAGCCATATTCCCCATCCAAGCAATTTTAATCTTTGATGTCTGATGTTAAATTGTGTGCCCTTCTGCACTTCTAACTTCCAGTCCATCAAATGCCACACTAGGAATAACAGAACATCTCCAGTTGTAGCTGGTTCATGAACCTTCTATTGAAATGAAAGAGAACAAAGCTAGCTCTGTACCCAAGAACATTTCCAGTGGATAATACTTTGCTTATGTTTGTATGTCCAGTAGAAATAAGACTTAGTGAGAACAGAAGATGGATTATATTAGAATACAGGATATTCCTCTGTCACAATTACATTTCCAAGAAGTCTGAAATATCAATGAATTTTTCCATTCATGCCTCAGTTTTATTTCTTCGTCGCTGCCAGAACAACTTCAATTTTGCATTTCTAATAGAGTTATAGTATTTCCTAGAAGTGATTAAAAATACATCTATATTCTTGCAAGCACCACTTACAACTAAATGTATGAATTTCTGGTTTTACTTTGCAAGTGCCTGTGAGCCTGAAATTCATCATCTTTGTATACAGAAACATTGGCTTTTTAATACATTTTTCATTGGCTTGGATTTGGACAAAGCAGGGGCTGGGTTATTTCAGAGACCGTAGAAGATGAAGACAGGGTGAAGGTAAATTGAAGCCAGCTCACATCAGGAGGCTGGGTAAGCACAGCAAGAGACAATCGATGCCATCTTCTCTTTCACCTTGATGCATGTAGCTGTGCACAGTAAAATACGTATGTTTGTTAGGGCTATGGAAGCAGCACATGTTGTTAGAGGGTAAGAGGAAGTCTGGTGGGGCTGTTCATCAAATAGAAGTGGTTGCACTTAGTTCACTTTTTAAAACTGATGTCTCATACTGGCAAGGTTCTGAAAACAATGAGAAATACACACCAGAAAGTAATGAACTGAGCAGTAATATTATAGCTTGTCTTGTGTTTCTTAAAAGCAATTGGGATGGTTGGTAATCACATTTACTTAAAAGCTAAAATAAAGATAAATTAAATAAACTCAGAGTAAGTTGGTTAAACAGGCCCAGTTACTAGGATTTATTCATTAATGAGCAGAAGATCTGATGTCTGACAACTGCTGAAGCCTTCTTAAATTTGCAGTGAATGCTTGTCAGTTCCTTAAATTATTCTTACAGGTAAGTGCTGCAAACTGTACCAAAAAAATGCACCTCTTAAGAATTGGAAAACAGTTTTTACTAGTAACATGGCCAAAGTGTGGCTTGTATTTGTGATGACCAAATTGAGACCAAAAGATCTGGGGCTCCTGAATCTACAGAATAGAGGTATGAGAGGTTATAAAAAAACCATGAAAACATAAAAGCTTTGTTGGAGAAGTTTAAAACATTCTTTATAATCATAAAGAGATAGAAAAATTATCGATGTGAGAAATTTAGGCAAAACATTAAGATTAGTAGTCTAATTCCAATAGTAATAACCGTTTGGTACTAGGACGGATAGGTGTGAAGTTACCAAATTTTTCACAATTTCCCTGTTCAAACTGCTGCCAGGAATGAGCTCCGCATAGTGTTCTTGCTTTGGAACAGGAGAAATAAAAGTCCTTCCCAGCATTATTTGCTTTAGGTTCCATGAAATGAAAAAAAGACACTGATACTGTGGGTCCTAGAGATGTTTTTACTGGCTGCCCTTAGGATCAAGGGCCTGCTTCACTGTGTGTTCACTCTATAAACTGTAAAGTCTATGATTAACTTTAGGTGCAGCAAACATTTTTCTCTCTACTAAACGAATGTTTCTAGGCAGGTTCCTTTCTAACAGATATCTAGGCAGCAAATCTTTAATTGTTGTGCATGTATTTCTGTTTTGTGCTCTTCACACAAAACTGCAAAGCAAATTCTGCTTCAGATATTGGAATCAATCTGTTAATCAATTCATCCATATGGGATTTTATGTATCAGCAGCTATTATAGGGAAAGAAGGTAACTGCATTCTTTTTTGTTAGATTATTTTTATCAGTGATGGAAAAAAGGTTGAGGATTCCCCATCCTCTTCCCTCTACGGCCCTTAAAGCCTGGTCTTTATTCCTCATAAGGTCTTCTCCTTGCTCAAATGTCATGATTTTCATTGCTAAGCATAGTTTTATAAGTTCATTTCTGAAACGATACACAACTGCATAGCATATAGCACACGTAGTAACTTCATGCTTGATTCCATGCTGGCTTTATTTAAGCTTTTTGTCTAAAACTTTTAAAAATCTGACTTAGGATGCCAATAAGCTTTCAGAACTATCCAATTTATATCAGAGACTGGTTGGTAATCTTAAGAAATGTGCTTGATGCACTATTTAGGGGGTTTTAAAGGCTGTTTGAATCGCTGGTTAAAAAATTGCCATAAGCCTTACAGGACAATAAAATAAATGGGCTGTGAAAGGTTCACTAAGTTTAACAGAACTGCTCAGTAGAAAATGAAGGAGTCTTAAACATAGGAATTGGTTCCTTCTGTCATGATGACATTTCTGATTTATAATTTATACCAAAAAAAACCCCCTTTTTTCAAGCATTAATATCTGCCTCAGTGCATTAACATTTCTTTGGAGCCTGTAGAGTTTTGTTCCTCTCCTTCACACTCTTTCCACTACCCTGGGATCAAAAGTATTCCTGATATACTGTATCACTTTGTTTAAATATGAGGGGAGGGAAAAGGGGAATAAATCTCTGTGCCAAAAGATTACAAAAACTTTAAAGCTGTTTAGAAGTAAATTCTGCCATTGTGTCTGCGTCTTCAGAGCAGCGGTTTAGCCCACTTATTTTCCTATACGCTTTCATTTACGTATATGAGTCTCTTGATTTCTGCTGTTTGAAACACACGACTACTTTGACATCTTTTCTCTATCATTCAGTACAGAGCAGGACCTCTGATTCTGTGTCTAATTAACTTTAGCTGTTAAATGGATTAGTGACATTTCTCCCCTAAATCAGTTTGCTGTGACATTATCCTATTTTTAATTGAAATAATTCAGGACACAACAATAAGTTGTCTAACAAAGTTAGTCTGCATGCTAAATATATGGAGATAGCTAACAACTTGCTCAACTCAAGGCATTTATGTAACAAACTGCTTTAAATCAAGTTAGGGTGTTAATTTTTGAGGTGAAAACTCATAGGTTGCTTTTGGATGCAGTTGTTTTGAACAGACAGCCAGCTGGAAGTAGCACAGTTCGCTAGAGTCTAGGAAACTCTTTTTTGACCTGTATGCTGATTAGAAGTTCACCACAAATTTTATCAAAATCAGTGTTTTCACTGTTTTGTAGATCTCTGGAGCAACATTTCAGGGAAATCATATGTTTTATTATTACTCTGTGTACTTTAAAATTAATATTATTATCTTTCTTGGAAATATTTAAATGTGTAGAAGATACTCTTTCAGACTGCACCTCTTAGAAAACTGGGTTTGAGGCAGTACTCTGATTGAGCAGCTTGTAAACTTTATTCTTTGATATGTGTTTATGCTCTGTGCCTCAATGCAGAGGTCCCCTAAGCAGATTAAATGCTTAAATATAAGCAGAAGAAAATAGAAATCATAGGTGAGATTTTCAGCCAAGTCTTGTTACTTTAATGACAATTGGCAATAATATCTATCTATATCTATATCTACATCTACATTTACATCTACATCTATATCTATATCTATATCAATGGTATAATTGAAATAGAAAATCCACTCTTGCAGGAAAGTGGAGATTCCCAGATGCAGACACTGGTATATCTATCCATTATTGCTCATTTTAGTTCCGTCTTTAGAAATATATAGGGTGATTCCACATTAACAAAGATAAGTACTAATTATCCTTATGAGCGCTTGTCTACTGCAACTGCAGCGTAGTGCTTCAGCCATGTGCATACTTGAACGCTGATCTCAATGCCTGAATCTGCTGTAAGATATTAAATCAGAATTCACAGGAAATATAAGCTGTCTTTTAGCAAATTAATGAGTTGTGTAGAACTTTACATTCCCTGAATCAACATGCTAGAAGTGGCATTTCTGAAACAGTGGGCTGAGACCGTTCTGAGTTCAGAAAGCACAAAACAGCTGCAACTGGCAATAGTTCACTTGCCCTAAGGTTGAGAATGGAAAATTACTGGCTGGATGTGTTTATTCTAGTCAGGAAACTGCTAATTACCTCTTAATTGCCAACAAGAGATCATTTCCTCCAGGATAAGTGATTGAGCATTTGTGACCAGTAATAATCAGGTCTACTTCCTCATCTAAATGAATACAAGCAATTCCCACTATCAAGGTCCTACTTGAAAGTTCAAAAGAAACTGACTCTGCGCCTTGGATAACATTACACTTCAGTAATTTCAGTGGTTGCCATGGCATTGCCATTGTACTACCACTTTATCACATGGATCTTATTCATTAATTCAGACCTAAATCTAAATAAATATGGAACTCAGCTTTGACTCCTTTGGGAGAGTAAAGATTTCATGCTATAGAAGTACTCTTCTTTTCTTGTAACTTATTTTCAACTCATACTGACCTGACAGTATTTCCCCACTAAGACAGTCCATCTCCATGTATTTCAGACCTGGAAAGAATAAATAAGGGGGATGAAAGGAGAATAGTAATCACAAACTTGTAAAAGCTCTCTCTAAATTGAGACTTCCTCTTGCTATTCTCCGTTTTCCATCATAAGGAATAATTACACTGGAAGTCTTGTGGCCAAAAGGAAACCAAGTATACATAAAGCCAAAAATTTGTCATTAGTTCAATTAAAATTTTCACAAGCTAATCAAAATCCATCAACAAAATGTTACTAGTTCAATTACAATAATGTTAAAGCTCGCAATCCAAATTAATATGAAAAACTCTCATTAATAATACCTTTACAATTATTACAAAAGAAAAATTACTAGTGACTCCCCCTTTTCTGTGTTGTTAAACTCACCCTTCCAACATCCCTGTGGCATGTAAGGTCAATAGCTCCAGATGTCCTCAAAGAGAGAGGGAGAAAAAATTTGCAGCAGGTGATCAACATCCTGAAATCACACAAGGAGCATACAGTGCAAATAGCAACCAACCCCTTCCCCCAGGCACAAACTCTACTTGGATTATTCTAGAGTCTGATATCACAGTTCTTCTCCTGTAAAGCTCAGGAGAGCATCCCCTAGCCCTGCGGTCCCCAGGAGCTGCAGCTGGGAGAACATCAGGTCTTCTCAAAGCAAAGCACAAACATGCAGGCAATGAGCCATGAGTGGCCGTGCAATAAGTGACTGCTTGGCTCAAACCACAACAAGGCCAGGCAAGTTCTTGAGGTCCTGCTGTGTTAGGCCAGTACAGAGCCTGGAACCTTCTTCTAGTGCACACAAAAGATTTATTCGCTTAAGAAAAGCAACGTAGGAAGGGCTGAGATAATGAATTTGCTCTTAGGTTTCTTTCTGCTGACACACAAATGAATCTGCTGCAATACACGTGGGAATCTTTGCGTTGGTTTGTTTGGATCGTGAGAAACTGGGAGGTCAAAACATTGCCTTAATTACAATCTCTTTCTAATTCGTGTAATTTAAAAATGAAATTATAGTATTATTTTACATAATGGTATGCAGCAAAATCTGTGTTTGAACAATAACTAAAGCTAAGTGCCTTAATGTTTCCCCAGACAAGCAGTTTCAGCTATGGCATTTTACTCTCTCTTCCACATGTGTATTTATATGCACATTCTCAACGGGTGCATAGTGCTCATACTGCAGAAAGAGTCAAACTGTTTTGTTTTTTTTTAAGTATACCAGAATTGAATGAAGATAAAAAGGAATGTGTATAAAATACAGTTTGTTTTGGAATATTATCAGTAATCTCCCTGTGCGCCTACTAAGATGTGTCTCTGCTATTGAAGATTTGTTTCATAAAAAGCACATCACAACCTCATGTCCTCTGTGTGTGTATGCAACAGAGGATGGGCAACACGAACTCTTGAAGCAGCTTCAATTCCTTTGTCTATTTTAAATCCTCTCTGAGTAGGAATTCAGTTCATTTTGGACCGTAAATTTTGTTGCCCCTTCACCAAACACTTAGAAGAAAAAATCCCCACCAGTACTGAAAGGGCTATATAGCTTATATCAAATAAACGTTCAGTGAGTTGATATGAGTTGGTGTACTTAAGGAGAGTTATTTAGCTGTATTTTTTTCCTTTTAGATATGTATTACCTTTATTATAAGGGTAACTGAAGGGTGGCAGGTCCCTGTATCAAGTAAATATTCAATCAAACCTCAAAAAGAGGAACAGAATAGAGGAAACTAACTGAGTGACTGAAATCTTCTACAAGATTTAGGTACCACATTTCTTTAGTCACACTGAATTAGAGATTGTAAAGCCCAAACTATCTGATCATCATCATTTATATTCCGTTTTAGAAAATGTTTTTAATAAGAATACTAAATTTTTTGATTTCACAAATATGTTCCGATTAAGCCAATCATTTGTATATGTACACCAGATTCAAAATAATAGTCAAGATTTTTTTAAATTCCCCAGTTCACATTGAAATATGACATAGTATTGCCTTGCAAGTCCTCTGTGAATTTTACCTTAATTTACAACTTCTATGTCTCTTCAATTTGAAGCAATAGCTTTTTCATTAAAAATAGTCAGAAGGGTTTTTTTCTTAAAGTTAAATAACACCTTGCTCACTGTTAAAAAACAATCTGTGGTTGAAAAGATTCAGATTAGATATCAGCAAAAATTTCTTCACCGAAAGGGTTCTCAGGCACTGGCAGAGGCTACCCTGGGATGTGGTTGAATGCTCATCCCTGCAGGTGTTTAAAAGATGGGTAGGTGAGATGCTTGGGGATATGGGTTAGTAGCAGACAGATACAGTTGGACTCAATGATCTCATAGGTCTTTTCCAACCAAGCAGTTCTATGAATCTGTGATTCTACTGCATTAGCCAATGTAAGAGCGTGATGACACACTTGTAATTTAGTTATAGTTACGTCTCTAGCTCATATTGACACATGGTTTCTCACCCCCCTTGTCACATCTGGCTGAATTGACAAACAAACAAAGGATGTTTTGCTTGTGATGTAACTGGAGTAAAAAGAAAGACCATATATTTGCCTGTGAGTGTTTTTATAAGGCCTCAAGAAGCTGTAGGAATTAGGAGGCTAAAATCTGATTAGTGTTAGTAGAGCAACAAAGGCAATGTGTCTCTAGATAAGCACTGTCTGGAGTTTTGTTTACATCCCTTACAATATCTAAATATGAAAATCATTGATCTATAAAATCCTTGTGCTTGATGGTTTTAAGTATAGTTATTACATCGGCAGTAATCTGCATCCATCCATAGCTGTAAAGCTATTTCATAATGACTGGTGATTTCTGGATTGTTACATATACACTTGAGCTTGCAAATGAAAATTACAGGGTTTTCGTGACTCTTACCTGAAGGAGTTTTCTGGGTTTCTCTTCACAAGTCTGAAGTTATCTTCATGTATGATGTGTGAAACAGAGATGTATTCTAAGCAAGGTTACAATGCTGGTATATCTTCAAATTATCAGACATGATAAGCAAATAGGAGTCCAGATTAATTTGTAGGAATATGGCAGGCACTCACGGAGAAAAAAAAAACCCAAATCAAGGTATCTGACAGAATTCTGTTGCATCAGCTTGGAGCCAGAGTGTCAGCCTTAACACAAAACTCCATGCTTTAAAGATCTCCTCTATGAAGACTTTAGAACAAATTAAAACATTGTAAAAGAATACACAAGAGCATTTTCTAAGCTGCAAAATTTTGTTGTGTCACCCTGATCTAACAGTTTGCTTTAAGTGTGACATCCTTCTGATCATCCTTCTGTGTCATTAGATGTGGTGGAGCAGTGAATTACTGATTAGTAACTTTTTTTTTCTTAACTTATTGCTGAAGTTTTTCTCTCTTATTGACGAATACCAAATGTATTGTTATCTATTAATGTAATAACCTCTAACATTTATAGGTATCTCAGACAAGTAATAATGCTGATGTAACTATAATTTTGTACACACTATCTGCCCCTTACTCATCTTGTAAGTAAACCATATAGATTTTCTGCAGACAAAATTTATCCATTGGTCAAAACCTCCACCAAATTCTTTATTCACTGAAACCTGACAAATCCATGCAGGCAAAAGGGCTAAACCAGCTGCTTATTCTACACATGGAGCACACCACAAGCATGTACTAAGGGCTTTAAGTTAGACTTTAATTCATTTTCGCACAGTGCATCTTATTTCTTGAGCGTTACGGTACGACATTAAGATAATACAAACACAGTCTGTTCCAAAGCTGTTGGGAAAAATGAGTTGTCAGCTATGATCTATTTTACTTAGCTTTTATAACTTATATTTTAAAACAATAACAGCTATGCATGTTATTATACAAATGCATAATATATGCACACCAGATGGCAATGTAGAAATAGATGCATGAGCTGAGGATATATGTATTACTTTGCTCACAGCACATTTTGAATTCCAGGAGCATTTCAAAGAGCATACTGATATTTTTTTTCTTTCATAATGAAACACATTTTTTCGATCAAGGTGTTTTCTGTTAAGATTAATAAACTGGGATTGGAGCAACACATCTCTCAATTCAATGCTCTGGTTTGTTCTCTTGCCACTACTATATTAAAGCATTAATATTAAAAGCTAAAATGGCTTGTGGTTTGGAGGGATTATGAAAAAATCACAGATAAAATGTCTGAAATAGCTGTGAGAACATAAATGCTTCATATTTTTATCAGTAATAATGTCCTTCCATTGTAAGACAAGCAAAAAATCCTTCCTTTGCATTTAAACTTTAAATTACTCTCAAAAATGCTAAATATATATATTTTTAGATTAACAAAAGGGCATAACATATTTATAAAGCATTACTTATATTTTCTGAAAAGATGCTCCCAAAATACCTGTTGGCAATACAATTGAGATGCCAGATTCTTCAAAAGAGTTTGGTGTTCTGCAGTAGAACTATCTTGAAACAACCTGACACTGCAGTTTTTGTATTTAAATGTCTTACTTAAAATAAACAGAATCATAGAATCATAGAATCACCAGGCTGGAAGAGACCCATCAGATCATCGAGTCCAACTGTTCCTATCAAAACAGGTTTAAGATCCTATAAAATAGTGATTTGGTTTTTCATATAAAGAATAGAGTACCTTCATTATTTAATCCCAGGATAATGTAACTCTTCATTGTCTTCTGTCTCTGACAACATCAGTTGTTTATATTGGGATATGTAAGTGACCAGGCTTGAAAAGGCAAGGTCTGAGTTGCTGTTTCAGCTATATTGCACCCATTTAAAAAATCCCAGCTGAAAAAAAAGAGCAGATCTGGGTCTTTGCATATTTGGAGCAGAGTCTAGGAACTGCAAACTCTCCTTTCTTCCCATCCATGGTTTGGGTAGGAAGGGAGTCTAAAGATTAGCCGGTTCCAACACTCTAGCAATGGACTGGGACACCTTCCGTTGGATCAGGTTGCTCACAACCTCATCCAACATGAACACCTCCAGGTAGCTGTGCCAATGCCTCACCACCCTCACAGGAGAAAACATTTCTTCCTAGTATCTACCCTAATTCTCCCCTCTTTCAGCTTAAATTGTTCCCCCTCATCCTATCCCTGCACTCTCTGATCAAGAGCCTCCCCAGCATTCCTGCAAGCCCACTTTCAGTATTGGAAGCTGCCCTAAGATCTCCCTGGAGCCATCTCCAAGCTGAACAACCTCAACTCACTCAGCCTGTCCTCACAGGGACAATAAGCAGTGTACTGAGCAGTCACGTTTACTCCTGAGACCTAAACAGTAACAAGTGTCATCTGAAACTCTCAATTTGCTATAGCACAGTGAAAAAGACACATTGCATTTAAACACTTATGGTAAGGAAGTGCAAAAGCTACTTTGGAAAGAAGTAGCGGAAGAAGAAACATCCTTGTGTTGAGGATTGCTCTTTTTTGTCTTTGTAATTTTCTTGGAAATGGCTTTGAACATGCCTTGCCAGGGAGCTCATATGAGGAAGAGCCACTTACCTGCTGACCTCAGCTCCATAATAAGCTACCTCATAAAATTCATCTCTTCTGCAACAAAATGTCTCAGACCATTGGTTATCCACTATAGTGGTTATCCCAATTAAAAGAAATATTTAAGATTTATTATTGTTTGTGGACAGCAAAAACCTCTTGAGGATAATTGAGATCTAAATCATCAAAATTACTTGGAGTCTCTATTCCAATGTATAATCCTATAGCAGCAGTAACCTCATCTGCAGGAGATAATTTGGTTGTATGGATGCTGTACGAGTGAGGAGCCTTTCCCACTCACTAAGGCAATTTCATTGGCAGCATGTGGTATGAAGTGTAGTTCTGCGCCGATGTATATCAATTGGCTTATGATATATGTATGCCTTGCATGAAACACATTTGTAATTAACTCAAACCATCTTGATGAATAAAGCAAAACCATTTACAATTTAGGGGTTTTTTTATACATTGGTGAAGTTTTCTTCATTGCATTCCAGCCCCTACACTAAAACTCTTCTTTCATAAACAGCAAGACAACCCTGTAAAAGAAACAGAAGTAAATTACTGCTTTTTTTTCTCCAAAGTATATCTGCTGCCATCTGTTGACTTCCGAAGCACTTTCTAGTCTTAAATAAAATGCAACCAGATTATCAGATGTTATACATACAATTGAACCTCTCAACAGCACTTTAAGATATTGCCAATTAGCCACTTGAAACTGAGCCATATGTTTCCATTTCATAGTAAAGAAGACACACAGAAAAGGCTGGAGTCTGCGAAAACTCCCAACAGCTTAGCATAGCATGGTATGAAATAATTTGTGCCGCTATTCAGGAAAATATTTGTGATAGAATCAGTTTGAAAAGTCTGCGGCTGCAGAATAGCGTTCACGGGGAGATACTGAGTGTTTAGATGTCAGATGGAATAACAGCGAATGGCATCATGGGGTCAAATTTGCAGCTGGGCTGTTTGATTTGGGGAAGAGTGGTGGGGTTTGGTTGCTTATGTAAATACGCAGGATTCATTTACAAATTCAAATGAGAAAAAATTGTAGTGTACCACAAATGCTATGAAAAAGTAACTCTATGGCTCTTCTGCATAGATTCTGTTCCTTTGTTGTGCCGCATGCAGAACTTACAATTTCATGGACTCCTTCCAGCTTTCTCCCTCAGTGCTGTATTTAGAAATGTGTTAGTATTACTAAAGGAAAGATACGGTTTTTCCCTTGTGTTTACAGCAGCATCCAAAAGTGGAAGTTACTGGCATTTTTATAGAATTTGTAAGATGTCCTGCGTGCTGCAATTAATTTGAAAATTGATAATAAAATGTAGTTTGTTGTAAAATTTTATTTTTTTAAGATAATCTCCTATACCCTTCTAACTGATCAAGTCCCTGCCCTCCTTGATGAAGAGCCCCCTCCTACCTTTCCTGTAGCCCCTTTCAGTACTGGAAGGCTGCTATAAGGTCACCTTGAAGCTTTCTCTTCTCTAGGCTGAACAACACCACCTCTCCCAGCCTGTCCTTGTACAGGAGGTGCTCCAGCCCTCAGATCATCTTTGTGGCCTCTTCTGGACACTAGCAGATCCATGTCCTTCCTGTGCTGAGGTCTCCAGAATGGAATGCAGTACTCTAGGTGAGGTCCTATGAGAGCAGAGTAGAGGGGCAGAATCGCTTCCTTCGATCTGCTGGTCACACTTCTTTTGACCCCTTTCTTGATACCAAATGCGCACTGCCAGCTCATATTGTCCAGCTTAAGCATGTTCCAGAATATTATTCTAAGCCAGGTGATATTGTTCCATTGAATAACACAGTTCACTTCTGTCTGTAGTTTAGGCTGTGTCCAAAGTTATTCTTATTTGTGACTTAAAGCAGCTTTCGAATGCTCTCCTGTTATTAGCAATGTATACAAGTATTTACAAAGCTAAAAGCAAAAAGTCACTTCTGGAGCTTTAAAGGCAGACTGTATATTTTCTACGTGTCAGTCTGATCAGTTGGATTTATTTTGATCCAACATATATTCATTGTCATGTCTTATAGAAAAGTAAATAGTATTTTTAAAGCAAACTCATATTTGTTTATCTGTCAGTTGCTTTGGCTTAGATTAATGCTAGCTTGTTACAAGCCTCACAAATGTCGTATGTAGTATTAGTGCATAACATCTGCTGAGAAATAATTCCTGCTTTCCCAAGAAGGGATTGATCCCAGTTGGCCTAAGCACTTCTGCCAGGAATTGACAGTTGTGAACCTTCCACCAGAGGCTCCAGAGGTACCTCACCAGCACACACCAATTGGCAGCCACTGCTTCATTTTGCATCTTCCCCCCCCCAAAAAAAGACCTCAGGCCTTTTTAAGGATATTCTGATTAATTTTCTATGCTATCAGATTGAATTTTGGTTTTAAAATGTTTTCTGTTTTGAGTTCTTTGGCTGTATCTTCTTTATTCAGTAGCTGTAGAGTATAAACTGGGGACCTGCTAATAAGCGCGATCAATAAAAATTGAACTAATTAAGTTTCAGACATAATCCCCCATTATTATAAGAGAGCTCAGCGAGATATAAGATAATGGAGTAATAAACCCCTGAAAATTGGGATTTAGCAAGGAAACACCAACAGAGTTTGGAATGTAGTGTTGTGATCTCAAGGATACAATAAATGTTTAATCAGCTACTATTGATAAGCGGCAGAAAGACCCAAATACAGCAGTAGTAGAGTTAAATTTAGGCATAGATTATTTGCAAAAATTTTCATCTCTGTTGTTTTAAAAGAGGAGAGGAGAGGAGAGGAGAGGAGAGGAGAGGAGAGGAGAGGAGAGGAGAGGAGAGGAGAGGAGAGGAGAGGAGAGGAGGGGCGAGGCATGATTTAGAGGACTTCAAAAAGTTTTAAATGTTAGGGGATAGTAAAATTGGTGCTGAATAAAAAAATAATCTGATACCTCTGTGCCTAAAGTGATAAGTAGAATTTAGATGATCCTTTTTCCTTTCATCACAAGTATCATGATTTAATTGAATTCCGAGCTATTAAATGTAGAATGCTAAGATTTCAGATCACATGGTGTCATTAAGTCAAAAATACTGGAGCAAAATGTTCTGACACTTTTGGAAAAGTAGATTTAAAAGCTTGATTAACACCTGCATAGTAATGTAAATTGGCATGATGTTAGATTTTTCTCCCCTACAACCTGCATGAAGGACTATATTTATATTTTTTTTGTTAATCTTTTATGTTGAATGCAGAGGAATCAATTTCTTACATCATCAGCCAAGAGTAAATCCATAGCAATGAGTTCCAGAATGTTATGGTGCACAAATGAGTGATCACAAACCTAGCCTGTTCAACCAATACAGCAGCTGAAATGAAGGCTGATAATTATGTTTACAAAATGGCTCATAGTAATTTAAAATAATTTGAGGGTTATGGTTGATTTTAAACTACGTTTATTAAGTGGAACTCTACTGCTGTCTTTTATGGGATCCAGATTAGTATGTTTCAAAGAAATTTTTACTCCTGGATTATATAATGCTGAGGTATTTATCAACATGTTCTGCCATAGCTCTAAAGTTTGTAGGCAGGGAAGAATTATTGCGGGCATTCATCTAGAAGCTACAGAAAGTTTTGTATCAATGGAGGCCTAAAATATGTGTGTGGAAAGGCTATTTCCCACTTCCCATCTCTTCCTCTTTTGTTTTCTACCTTGCTTTTCTCTTTTTCATTCTCTCTCTAACAGAATGGTAGGATGCTCCAGAAAAAAGGATAGTTTTTCAATGACTGCGTCTCCTGTTCAACATAGATTTCACCTTGAAAGAAGCTGGTAGACAAGTGAGTGCTTTCTGTTTGGCACAAGAGTGCATTTGTTCTAAAATAAAGCAGCAGAAAGTTAACGGGTGGAACAGTTTCTGATCCCTGTGGTCATCAAAGACAGATGCAGGTAGAAAGCACATCATTAATGCCATCTTCTGGGTGAGAAGAAAACGTAACTAACTGATGGGAAGATTATTTCAGAGAAATATTTTTTTTATCCTCATTTTCTAAAATGAATCCCTGCAGTGTCTCATTTCACTTTTTCTTTTCAAGACATACAGAATTATGACTAACTGTAGATTTCCACTGATTCATACAAATACTGGGTGTGTAAAAGTTATTTATTGCTCTTGTTTGCCTTCTTTTCTGGCAATGAAGCTCACTCCTAGAGTATAGCCTTGTCATAAAACAGATACAAGACCACTAGTTAGAGCTCAAGTCAGCAGGGCAACATCAGCCATGTACCAGCCTGGGCTTGGGCTATGATGAGGTACTGAGGGGCATGGTTTAGAGATTGGTGGGAATGGTTGGTCTCAATGATCCGGTGGGTCTCTTCCAACCTGGTGATTCTATGATTCTATGGGCATACCTGCCACAGAGCCCACCCCGAGTTTAAATGCAACTCTAGAGTCAGTGAACAGGGAACCAAGCATAGCCATTTCCACAGTCTGGTCCAAGGTTATATCGCTATATCACATCAGCTCAGACCTTGAACACAGGCAGCTACACTCCGGGAGCAGTAGGAGGAGGCCTCAGAGAGAGAAAATTACAGAAAGAAATGGTATAGATGGTATAGCTTGTCCTGACAATTAGAACCTGTTGGTTCATGAAGGATCACGACAATCAGTATTTACTGTCTCTCACAATATACTTGAGAAAAATATTAAGGCGTGGTTTAGCTTTACTTCTACACTTTTTAGCAGGATCTGAGGAGGAGGCACACTGAGGAAGAGTTGGGTAACAGTTATTATGGAAGCTCTTTTCCAAAGAAATAAGTTTCACATAGAACCAGGCTAGATTAAATTAGGCATTATTAAATTACGGGTGGACTTGATGATCCAGTGGGTCTCTTCAAACCTGGTTGTTCTATGATTCTATGCAAAAGGCATACAACCATTGCTTGGTTGGAGTCCTGGATCAGAGATTTGTTTCACAAGTGGCCTAAGATTTGAAAGAGTTGGTTATCTCAAACTTACTCATGAAAGAAATAGGTAAGTTCTTAACTAGCTGTGTTTATCAGCTGGGGTTCAGCCACATAGATCCACAAAATATCCTGTTGTTCAGTTAAAAAAATTAACAAAGGACTTACCCACAAACTACACCTGTATGCTGAAACTTGTAGCTGCAGAGAATACAGCCATTGCAAGGGTGAAAAGATAAAAAGGTGAAATAATTAGTTTAAATAGACAAACCAGCCAGCATGTTTAATGGCGGTTAGAGAGGCCCCGCACGTATGTAGAGAAAAGAACTGAAGAGCGCAAGATGACATTTTAAGGGATTAAGAAGTGATAGACACTTAAGTGTGGGGAAAATGTCATAAGAAAAACATTAAAAATAAGGGGGGAAAAAAGCCAATGGCAGAGAATACCTACTCCCCAGAAGTGAGCAGGAACTGGGATGTGAGGGTACAAATCTGCAATGGAAAACAGCAACTTAAGATTTGACATTTGTTTTAATAGGAATCGCGGTATTTACTTGGCTTAAGCTTTAAAGGTTCTCATCCCATTTCAAGTATATATTCCTTTTTTTGCTGTGTGCCTCTTGCATTCCTAATCCTGAACAGTTTTGTGGTCAAGTATAAATACAGGTAAACAGAATCTGCCTGAGTACTCTACTGTACTTCTACTTCTTTTATACCATAACCAAGTGAGGTTACCCACTTATTTTGATTTTCCCACTTATTTTTATTTTCCCATTACATCACTAGTTTTGGCCATCTTGAAACATGCAAAAAGATGAAAACTAATGCAAAAATTCAACTCAGTTCTGATGTAGGTGTTTTATTTTTCACTTTTTTTCCGCCAGTGATGGTTACTACTTGGACTACTGTCATTAGGGAAAGATTTTTATTAGAAAAGTCAGTTCTGATTAATTTAGTGATATAGATACACAGTCATACTGTTCCAGACAGTTTCCATAGGAGATGAAAATAAACCTGGAGCCAGAATATGGGGATTGTGGCCAAGTTTCACTTGTAGTGCTCACATGTAAAGCAGAAATAATATATCTCTACTTAAGTTTTTTCCAATAAAATTTGATGTTTTACCTTAAAACATTTGTACATATATGAATAATAGGTAATCCAGCCCAGTTCTCTGAGATTGACTTCTATTTTGTTTGGACTTGATGATCCAATGGGTCTCTTCCAACCTGGTTGTTCTATGATGCTATGATTCTATGATTAATATCTTTAAGTTTACTGACATCTGACATATATAAATAAACCTTTTCTGAGGTTTAGGGAACGTTAAAAAGCAAGTTGATTTGTGGCTTATGGTTTCAGGTGCAGCGAGTGCTACTGATCATGTTTTGTGATACTTCCATAACTAACATAATCAATGGTGTTGCTTTCTGTTACTAAAGAAGATCATGGGCAAATTAAAGCAACCTGATTCCAGGAAAAATAGTTGGAAACACTCTCGTAGTGACTGAGTAAAATGGAGGGAATAGACTCTGTTTTCTGATAATATAAGAGATCTTCAAAACTGGGGGGGTTGCTCAATTATTTTCAGTTCTATACTGATAGATAGGCATTTTTTTTGTTTGACTGATTTTGTAGAAGTTTGTTATTAACTGGTCAGCTGTTTCTCCATTTAATTCAGCAAATAAACACAAGGAAGGAGAAATAAAGCAGAGCTGAAAGTTGATCATATTGTCAAACCGCACCACTTTCATTCAAGAAATCCAAGTTGTTTACACGGCTTTATCATGTAGCATTTGTAACCTCCAGGAAATTTCCTGAAAGCAGTTTCGTTGGAAATATTTCGTAGTTACTTATCCATTTAATAAAATTCTGCTGAAATACACCGGTAAGGGTGTACAGAGAGATAGAAGAGGGAAGTAACTCAGGTTTGTGCAGCATGCTGGCAGATTGTTAAGAGACCTTGAAGTCACCCAGTTCTGATTCCACTGCAGCTGCACCACAGTGACTTAAATCTGCCGTATTCACAAGATGGGCCACTATAGTGAGGTGAGAAATTGTTTTATCATTAAAAAAATGCCTTCATAGTTTCAAAAAAAGTCCCTCAGTCAGTGTGAATGACATCAAGACCTTTCGAAGCTTCAGAAAATAAACCAGTAAGCCTGATACTATCATTGATATGTATTAATATGCATTTGCCTGACACCATAATTAGGATGCCATCAAGTGTAATATGCAATAATTTAATAAGTATTCACATGGGTAATGTGTTGGAAAGAGCTGGAAATAGTTTATATCAAGAGAAATGCTGCACAAACCTTTCAGGGTTCTTATAAGGTTGCTGCCAAGCTTGTGCCAGTTGACAAAGTCTGCTCAGATAACTGGAAAGTATTTGGATAAAATTCCTCACCAAAATGCTATTAAGAATTTAGATAGCCAAGGAATAAGAGCACTTTCTGCAGAAGATGTAATGTCTTGGTGTCTCAGGGTCTCACCTGCAGTAACATGTTGTAATCTTCCTGAGAAGTCTCACTGCAGACCCCATCCACACTCCCTGCCTGTGAGCTGGGAGCTCCCCAGAGGCTCATATCTGGGCTCCCACAGCTGTGCCCCTGTGACCAGCCCTGCCTCCTCCAGACTTGACTTTCCTCCTGCTTCCCTCAGGTGGACCTTGGACCTACACTGTAGATCTCCTTGTTTCCAGCCCATTTTCCATTTTCACACTCACTTTAATAAGAAATTAATAATAAAATTTAATACCTTTTCAAAGCCATGTAGTCATTTGAAGAAGATCAGAAACAACTGGGATTGGCTTATGAAAATGGCAAGAAACACATCCCACAGGCACCGTGTATCTGCTAAAGACAAGCACTTTCTCCCTGTCCATATCATTAGTCGCCCAACTCTAATGATTAGACATAATTATCATACTAATTTGAGCTTTTTTTTTTTTTGGCTAGGGAGATAGATAATAGCTATTCCTTATGGCTTCTGGTCATTATTTAATGAAGGAACATTTGTATTTGTGGCTAATCAGAAGTCCACAAATAAAGAGTTTTATCAAAAATCTTTGCTTTAGAAAGACATTTTTGGCGTTTCCCAATAATCAGTGGAAGGAATTTAAATAAGCAGGGAATTGTTCTACCACTGGATCAAGGTAATTGCAATTTTTGACAAATGTTTAGAAAAATCATATTGGATGGCATATTAAAAAAGAATGTAATATAAGTGCAAATCTCAAATTATTTTTTCCTTCCTCAAACATAACTAGAAACATTTTAATTGGTGTTTGTCTGCTATTTTTCAAGGCCAGAAAGGGCAAAACGGTACCTACTAACAGCTTTTAACAAGGTACCACTGTGGTAGGTTTGTATAATTTAGCACAGAGATGACTGGCAGAGTAAGCAAGCCAGGAAAACAGTTTAAACAAAACTAAAATCAAGGCTAAATGAATTGCACGGATATAGTCTTCAACAGCTTTTAAATGCATGTGTTTTATTTATGTACAGCTCCTCTTTCTTTTACATACTCAATCGTAGCCTGCTTCAGCTGAATTCAGGCTGAAAAACAGACTGACAAATAATACATTGATGAGGAATTGTAGGAAAAGGGTAGAAATTATGCTGTAACTACAAATCAGCCTGCAGTGAATGAGAGTTTAAATGAGATTCTGAATGCGATGACAATTAAACCCCCAGGTAAGACTATTTTAATGATAAAAACTTGTACAGGTGCAGACAGAAATGAGGTCAGTGTAGCTGTAGGAGCAGTTCATTGGTTCACCAGGGTGGCGGTTAGCATACAAGATATGCCCTCAAGTTGCACCGGGGAGGTTCAGACTGGACATTTGGAAAAATTTCTTGACAGAAAGGGTTCTCAGGCACTGGCAGAGGCTGCCCAGGGAGGTGGTGGCATTCCCTTCCCTGGAGGTGTTTAAAAGATGGGTAGATTAAGTGCTTAGGGATATGGTTTAGCAGTGGACAGGTACGGTTGGGCTTGGTGGTCTCAAAGGTCTTTTCCAGCCTAGCAATTCTATGATTCTATTAAATATTAAATCAGCACTTGCAGCCTGGAGTAGGTGAGCTGCCTGCGGCAACACCACTGGTTTATTTCTAAGGGCAGATTGGAACATCTCAAGTTATTAAAGCTCCCAAAATAAGAAACGTTCACCTTTTGAATAGCGCCATCCCAAATTTAATTTCTGTATTATAGAATCTGGTTCATACAGCGTGCACATAGAATAGACTCCAAAATATTTAACTGCAGGGCCTGATCTGTTTATATATTTGTCTACTTCGTAACTAGTATGAGTCAACTTGCATTGATTAGATTACCTAGCTCTGAGGTCTGTGTACAACGTGTTTACATTACTTTGTAACCAAACACAAGAGCACAGTCATGTATTATAAGCTACAAATGGGAGCTAGGGGAGGAGATGGAATGGCAAAGGTGCCACTGCTTGTGCTTTGCTCCTCTGTATGGGGCTTTCTGAAAAATTAGTGTTTTCTGAAGGCGAGGGCAGGGAATTTACCAGTTATGTGATTTTTTCAGAATTATTTTAATGTTTTTAAGAAACACAGAGTTATGGAATGCCTTTGATTGTTCCGGTACAAATTCAAAATAATCCTTATTCAAAAAACCCTGATATCATTCTATCAACTGTCTTAATGGCTGGAAGTTCCGTCTGGTTTACAATGTGCCTTTAGTTCCAAGAAACAACTGAAGGAGCAGTGCATTCAGTTGTTTTTCTAAAGTTGTATTTCAAACCAGCTCTCCAGTTCTCCTGCAACAGAGTTAAATAGTTACGCAATCTTAAGCAAGATCTGGTGTGAGTCTATGTGCACAGAATATGTAGCCTTGCTTTGTTAGGAGCACTTGGGTACTTTTACTACCCTTGAACAACGTACAGTACATTCAGCATCAATTTTATTCCCCTTTTAATTTAGAAAGGAAAACTTATGTTCCCAAAGGTCTGGCTCGCTTTTCATATGAAGTATTGTATTTCTGTGATTTATTGAGATATTAACATGGAAATGGTGATGTTAAACAATACTTGGAATAGCTCTAAAAGTGTAGTGGGAATCATGATTTCATAAGAAGAAAATTAGTTATGTAGGTAACATTACTGTATAATTTCCCACAGGATCTCTACATCAGGCAAGATTTTATTATATTCTAAAACAAAGTTGCTTGCACTCACTTTAAATATAAAGCACTGCTGAATACGACAACATCATAAGGCTGCTCACAGTACAAGCAAAGACATCTGTTAATGGTACCATGAATAGTTATGAACTGTGGTACTCAAATGGCTTTGCCAGCAAAGCATTGCCTCCTAATTTATTTTTATAGCAAATGGATGCCTCATTTTTCATGGTTTGGTAGTTTGCATTCAAATGTACCAATAACTTCCAAGGCAATCACTTCTACACAGCATGTTTTATTTGAGAACATAAGATGCGCTAGCTAATGGTGTGTTGGTGGGTAGTCTTCTCCATCAGCAGTTTTGTATGAATCTTTATGTTATTCTTCTGGTTTTTTAGATTAGTTCATGAAAAGGAATGAACTACATTAAAAGAATGTTTATTGTATAGAAGATTTAATTTAATTTCTCATCACACAAACAAAGAGGGACAAAGGCTGCATAACTGTTCTGGTTTTGTCATCCAATATGCTACAACTGAACTGGGCATCTTAACATCTTCACTCGTCCCTGGAGGCATCACCAAAAATCTCAAAGGGAACACAAGTGATTTCAGCTGTTGCACAGTGGAGTTCAGAAGCCTCTGAAGGCTTCCACAGAGGAGAGGGAGGCATCAAAAATTAATTAAGCTCTGCCTAGATTATTTTTTCTAATTTGTAGTAGTAATATATAATAACGGAATTGATTCCAGAAACAGTTCACAGTGATAGAATCATAGAATCATAGAATCACCAGGTTGGAAGAGACCCACCGGATCATTGAGTCCAACCATTCCTATCAAATATGAAAGATCTTTAGAGAGAAGAAAGGACCAGTAGGCAATTGTCAGCCTGCTAAGAGCCTGTAAGATACTGGGATGCACGAATAGTAGTCAGTAGGTACTTTCATGGGTGCATCAGCAACCATAGGTAACTGTTTTAAACCAGCATTGTGGGGCCCGGGGGAAGCTGTGTCCGTTGTCTCTCTGGGCTGTTGGCAAGCTTGGCTTTGGCTGTGATAAGAGAGCCAGAGTTCATTGACTCCAGCATTGTGGATCCTCACTCTGTGCTTGGCACTGCTGATGGCTCTTTCACATTAAACCCAGTTTCCTTTAATAGGGTGCCACTAACCACTGCAGCGTGTATGTCTGCATAAATGTGTTACCCTTCTCTTCTGAGGGCAGATGAAATCTACTTAGTGACTAGCAAAAAAATTCCATCTTATTTTACATACTAGGACAATGTGAGGTATATAGTGATTTGGGTTTGAAAAGACCTTAGGAAAAATGTACGAATTGGGGCTATCATGGCAGAATGTTAATCAAAATTCAATTAATCTGATTGAAAAACAAGAATACAAATATGATTTTAGAAGAGCTCATTTAAATCTTTTATAGGTGCACTGGTTGGTTGGGAGATTTTTTTAATTGAGATTTCTTTAACTCTTTTCCAAGCACAGCTTCAAATTTATTGTTAGTCTCACAAAGCAGTCCCATGAGATTCAATCCCTGAACTGCTGATGCATCTAACTGTCTTTGGGGCTAAACACAAAATAGGATAAAGCTTGTAGCTCTCCATAGGGAGCTACCAAGTAGAACAGTTTCATGGAACTTTCTCCTCCTGTGGATGAGCCTGATGAATGCTCACCAGCACTCTCCAAACCTGCAAGATATTTTATATCACACTCTGGTGGCCTTTGCGTGGACACTACTGGAAAACTGCATTTAGGATTACAATTCAGTACCAATATTTGTTGCATCTTGGATGTCACAAACCTTTTACTTTTTCCTCCACTTTCTTTGAAAGAAACATACCTGACAAAACCTTTCTCAAGCCAGACATGTCATAGTGAAACATTCAGCTTTGGAATTTTACTTAATTGAAGGTGTTCCAATTAGGCCACCAAAGACCTTTATCAGCAAAGCCCACTACTGCTTTAGCTACAGAAATAGCTCCATTATGATTCAAAGGAGCTTCAGGAAAGCTGCTGTATTCCCTGCCCTTGTATTCTATAAATCAAAATAACAACAGCATCAAGTCTCTGACTAGCATAGGTGAAGCAAATCCTGTTCCAAGATACAGTTGTTTTAGGGTCCAGTTCTTGTTTTACCTTGGGGTGCCTCCAATGAACGCCAAGAAGCCTGGCAGCTAAATAACTGTTTACTGTGTCAATCCACTGTTGCAACTCTTCTCCTTTTTCACTAGCATAATCTTTTCATACCTGTCTTAAAATGCAGCCTGTTAGCTAGCATTTAGCTCCTTTTTACCAGAAAATACCTTTCTGAAATATACAATGGTGATATATTCCAGTAAGAAGCCATTTCTTTCCTGTGATTCTGCTGATGGGTTTGTGATATGCTACAATTAACTGGGCTTATAAGTATTTTAGACCAGTAGTAGTAACAAAAAGCTGGGCCTGCAAAACTTGGCTGGCCAAATAATAATTTCCTTGTGTGCCCCTGCTGACAAAGGCCTTTTCTTTGTGCTGGAGCGTAATTGCCATGGGAGCTTGCAAATGAAGTGCCGTGAAGGTGCGGCATTTGAGCTGCTCTTACGGGGTACACGGCTTCAGCCATCACTGCTAAACTGTGCTGACACTGATTTGTCACTTGTGGAGTCTACAGCGCGATAAATGCAGAAGCTGTTCCACTGTAGGGGATATCGATCAGATCTAGTTAGTGCTTGGTGACTGTATGCTAGTGAAACCAATTGGGCGGATTACTTTGTGCTCGCTGGCAAGTAAAGCTCAACTCAAGATGTGATCAATCCTACAATCTATAGTGACAGAATAATACATTAAAACAGATTGATCTTTGAGCTACACCAAATCAGGTTAAACCCTTGTCCTTGGGTGAGTTTGTTTCACAGAAATACAATTTACTTCTTGCAAAAAGCAACTTCTTTGCTTTCTGTTCTCTTTAATTACGATATTTTTCTATGTTATATTTTTATACCGTATTTTTAGGTGAGAGGATGAAAGGGAGTGGCCTCTAGTTGTGCCAAGGGAGGTTCAGATTGGACATTAGGAAATATTTCTTCACCAAAAAGGTCCTCAGGCACTGACAGAGGCTGCCCAGGGAGGTGGTTGAATCACCATCCCTGGAGAGATTTAGAAGACAGTATTTAAAAGATGAAGTGCTCAGGGATATGATTTAGTAGCAGACAGGTACCATTGGGCCTGATGATCTCAAAAGTCTTTTCCAACCTAGTGATTCCATGATTCATTAACGTGTTCTTTTCCAGAACAGTTTTCTATTTTTCATCTTACGCTATGCTGAATGTTTCCCACATAAATAAAATAGTAATTTCATGAGCAGCGAGTTGCAAGTTAATTGTAACTATGCTTTATTAATTCCTCCTTGAATTTCAGTCTGTAGGCCAGATTCAAAATTACGTTTGCTCTCTGGTGCTGCCAGAGGTAGATGGGTTATGTCAGTTCAAAAGAAATTGTTTTAACTTTCATCTATATGTCTTCCACAGATTTATTGTCTGTTAGGATATGCAGCTTATGAGTGCCGTGTTTTGTCTTTTTTAGTGGAAATACCACTGTCTCTGTATAAAATAGGCTAAAACTGTGGAGTGCAGATTCAACATAAAGTTTTAGAAGGTTCTTGCGTACATCAGGATAGCAACAGTTAATGAGACAACTGTTAGTGTTTGCTTTTTCATGAGTTTTAAGAAATACTCTGCATAACCTGCTGCTGCCCATCAGCTGTTTTACTTCAGAAAATGCTGGAAAAATATGTTAATAGTCTGTTTTCTTATTGGGCTACCAGGAACGCTACATGTGGCATGCTGCAACCTTGTTGTCATCATTGTGGTAGGATGCAGAGTCTCCTGCTGGTGAGCTGTCTGTGCTTTGGCTTCACTGGAGCATGCTCTCTACAGCCACCTGAAGGGAGGTTGTGGAGAGGAGGGAGCTGGGCTCTTCTCCCAAGTGACAGGGGACAAGACAAGAGGGAATGGCCTCAAGCTCCGCCAGAGGAGATTTAGGCTGGACATAAGGAAAAAAATCTTCACTGAGAGGGTCGTTAGGCACTGGAATGGGCTGCCCAGGGAGGTGGTTGACTCACCTTCCCTGGAGGTGTTTAAGGTGTGGGTGGATGAGGTGCTGAGGGACATGGGTTAGAGACTGGTGGGAATGGTTGGACTCGGTGATCCGGTGGGTCTCTTCCAACCTGGTGATACTATGATTCTGTGATTCTATTCTATGGGCTTGTGGGATGGGATGAACAACGCCATCCTCAGCTTCATTGCTGGGAGCAGTGTCCTGGGAGCAGTGGGCTACAGCTTGTGGTCTTCCTTTCTAATACTGGCTGTGCCTCTCAGCCTTGTTCTGGTGCTTGTGCAGACATCTGTACTCAGGTTCCTTTCATGCCAATCTCCATTCCTATTACAAAACTCTACATCTTCATTCTGCACTGACTGCATCTTCCTTTCTATGAGTAGAATATGCAGGTGTCTGTACTAGGTGGGATTTCTTGAAATATAAATCTTAAATAGACAAAAATAAGTTTAAGGAAGTCTCCAAGAAAAACTAATTATACTCTCTGGCATATGTGAAATCTAATAAGACTCTTTTATTACTCCTGCACACCTAGGAATCACATCTCTATTTTTACCTCCTGCGGGGAATCAAATTGTTCCTGTTGATAGATCCTCTGAGTTGATTTACCACAGCATTTCCCTGACAAGAGGCACTGCAGGGCCCTGTTGGAAAAGCCCAGTAGGGCTGGGCACCAGGTGAGACAGTAAAGGGACTGTGTGCTCTGCTATGCAGCCCCTTCCCCTGCATCTCTGTGCCATGTCCTACCATGCAAACTAGAATATATATATAAAAATATATATATACACATATATTTAGGCTGTGACAGGCTTCTGATCTGAGGCTTTGTTTGTAAACTTTTGCAAGACAACAAAACTAATACTTGAAAAGCAGAACTTCTGAATTCTCTGACTACATATCTACTTAAAACCAAACACACATAATGCTTTGGATTATGGTCTATTTAGTTGCAGAACTGCCCATACAATGTCTTACAATGGGTGATGGGAAAATGTTAAGTGTCTAATTATGAAGGTATTTATGTTTCGAGTTTTCAGAATTCTTTCTGAAGTGGTTTTCAGTCTGTGACTGACATTTGTCAAAGTCTTTTTCTCTAGTAAAATGCATCATTTATCTGCTGAGTTATTTGAGAAGCCTGTAATGCTTCTCTCTGTACATGAGCAGATAAAATCTACAAGAGTAATTAACTAGATTGAAAAGAAAAGGACAAAAGATAATGTATGCTTGTGTTATATGAGCTGTCACAAAGGTATTTAATGGAAAGATACTTTTACATGTTCTCCCTAGCTAAGATTAAAGTGAACTTATGACTAAGGGCCACTTCTCAATCAAAAGTTGTTATATGCTAGTAATCTCTAAAACGATTTTTTAGGGCACCTCAGGACAGGAACAACCTGGGGCCAAGGAGCAGCAGAGGCTCTCCCAGGGTCCTACAGGACAGGGCAGAGGCTCCCAGAGTGAGGCAGCCCCAGCACTGGGCATCGGGCACCTCTCCGGGGATGCGTGACGACCAGACTGCAATGGGATGGTGGCCCAGGATCAGGCCCATGAGAGGATAGTCACTCACAGAATCACACAGAATCACAGAATCACCGGGTTGGAAGAGACCCACCGGATCATCGAGTCCAACCATAGCCATGAGGATGGGGACAAGCCAAGGCTGGGCTAGGAAGGCACAGGTCAGATATAGTGCTTTGATATCGCCAAGAATCCTAGTTAGACAATCCCATTTCTATCTGGAGCTTTTAAAGCAGAAAATCTTGTTTCTTCAAAGATCTGGTCCCAGAATCTCCTACCTTTACATGCTGGCAACATGCTTAACCAAAGCAGATAGATTCAGAGATCTTAGTTTTTGCCACTGACCTCTTGTTGAAAGATCTGTGAATTTTTTCCTTCTCCATTTGCTCAGTCAAATGCAGAGTTGAGCCTAGATTAGCAGTTGCAGAATTCCGGGTGTTTAGTTTATATGGCAATATGCTTACAAACATGTATAAAAATACATATGATTTTTTAGGCATTATTTACACATACAGATAGAGGCAGTTCTTGGGGGCTATTTCTTTCCTTAGCAGACATTTCCATGTTCAATTCAATGCTACATGTGATGCTCGAGTTACAGATGCTAAGCTTGCATGTACATATACATTCCATGCCTTCATCAGGTCAGTATTTATATTGCTTTATCCAAGTTAAGACTTTCCTGCAAGCCACAAAGTTTGTCATGATTGTTCCAGCTGATCAGTGATTCAGAAGTTTGGGGTAAATCCATCAAACTTGTATAAATCCAGTAGAATATACTCTGCCATGTTTGTAAATTAAATCACTGAAGGTGGTCCAGCTTAGCTTATTACATTATTCTTAACTGAGAGAGCTCAGCAAATGCGTTTAATAATCTACAGTTTAGACAGCACTCAGTAGAAATTATTCTGGAAGGGTATGGTGGATCTCTAAGTCATCAAACTGAGAGGCAGAGGAGGAACAGATGGGCAAAGCGCAATGCATTAAAATATCTAAATATCCTTTCTTTAAAAGGCTGGCTTTATAGTTCAGAGTGCTAGGATTCCAGAGGGGTAAAATGAAGGCTGCTTGTATCATCTATGATCTCTGCAGTTATATAAAACAAAATCAACCCACTCCTCCCCCCCAGGTTCAGAGGCGCATCCTGGCTCTTTGGATTATCAGTCTCACTCTTCTCTCTTACCAGAGAGGAAGTGTGTCTGTGTGTCTTTGCGGCTACATCTTTTTCTAGCCCTAATGCCTTTTGCAGTGACCTTAAAAAATCTCATATTCATGCCGTTAGCTTAATAGAATGTTATCTGTAACAAATTCTTGCAGTTCAACCTATCACAATGACAAGCTCTAACACCACCATGGAGATGTTTGAAGAAGGGGTTTGGTGTGTGGCCCCGTGTCATTCCCAGGGTTTAATTGCACTGCTGCTTGAGATTCAAGAGTTCAGATCTCAGCTGAGCTGCAATAGCTGTTCATGTCTGAGAGTTCTTCTCCAGAACCAAAACCAATGCAGCAATTTCATTACCGCTTTTACTGTGACCATCTCTTTCTTAGGATGAAAACAGAGAAAATCTGGGTATTTCTCTTGGCCTTTAAGCATCTAATCTTGTGCTAAATGAAACAAATATTCTTTCCATACCTGCATATACACTGAGATGAAAACATGCAGTGCTTAAGGTTATTGATATTATTTCCAAAGGTCAGTCTGTTAATACAATACTTTTCTTGGAGGGGAGGTAACAGTCAAAGCTGGAAATGTGGTTTTTTTCTTAACTAATTTTTTTTGGGGGGGTTAGAATAATAAAAATTAAGGAAGGAAGGAAAATTACACATGAAAAGTAAAAAAATTATTGTATGGTTTGTATCCTAAATAATAATTTATATGTAGGAAGCCAAAAAGTGCATTTCTGTCTATTCTGCTGCTTTTGTTGACATTTACCCATAAAGACTGTACAAGAAGAACCAGAAAGAATCAGTATTTAACAGATTATTATACTTTTTCTTCCAAAAGTGAGGAACTGGAAGGTAATTTTCCTTTTTTTTTTAAAAAAAAAAAAAAAAAAAGCAGATCTAGAAAATAACAGCAGTAGATGATTATACATAAACATAGGTGACAAAAGGTAATGCTGCAGTAAAATAACTCCTTTTCCCTCTCTTCACTTTGTTAATGGTGCTCTCTGCTGTGCCACACATTGCCTAACATTTCTAGTTTGGGGGCTTTTTGCCAGTTCCAAAAATTGCATCCTGTGAACATTTATGTCTCATTTTCTTCCATTTGTTTTGTTGGTAAAAATTATACACTGCTTTTAAAGTAAAAAATGTTTTTAAAAATGAGAAAATATCCAATTGTTCATGTTTTCTTCTTAGTTTGAGGGTTATTTGTGAGGGGGTTTTTAGTATGTGTCATGAGTATTTTCTTGGTCAGAATCCATCAAAGTTGTTTCTTTCCATCTACAAAGAGCTTGATGCACTATTTGTGCATCCCAAGTTTCTCAGTCTACAGCAAAATGGAAAATGGAAGGAAACTGAAAGTCTCTTTTACTAAACATGAGTTAATTAAGGTTGAACGGGATCCTGGGAGACCTTTAACCTGGTCTCCTGCTCACAGCAGGGTCAGTTCTGAGATCAGACCAGGTTACTCTGGGCTTTATCCAGGCAGGTAGCTAGATAACCTGGATAAACTCCAAAAGTGAAGCCAGCACAGGCTCTCTGAGCAGCCTCTTATCTTGTCTACCTGTTCTCCTGGGGGAAAAACTCCTCCTATCTGGTGCGAACCTCCTTTGCTTCATCTACAGCCGCTGCCTCTTCTCCTCCTGCCATGCCCGTCTGGGAAGGGTCTGGCACCACCTTCGTACCCTGTAGCTTCCAATTCCCAACCACCCTAGCTCCACTTTATTGATGTTTTCTGTGCTGGGGGCCTGAAAATTGAACACTCTTCTAGATGTGGTCTAGCGAGTGCCAAGAAGAAAAGATTGTACCTCCTTGCTTTTTCTATTTATTACTATTTTAAAGTCACTCTGTGAGTCAATAGAAGGATTTTCACTAAATATAAGCATTTCTATAATGATGCTATGTAGAGACTATGACTTCAGGAAGAACTGGCAGTCAATTTCTCTTCACTGATGTCCCTTCACAGTCTTGTGATAGGCAGGCAATGGATTGACTCTGTGACATCTAGAGAACCAAAATAAGCACTAAGACTGGATCCTGGTTAAAAGAATATGGAGTAGGTGAAAATAAATGCAGGAGAGAGAAAGGCAGCACACTTGAGCATGTTGAGTTAGTAAGCTCTTAGCCAGCTGTTTTAGTTTGTGCAATTGGATCCCAGCATGTGCATCTATTTTACTATTGACTACTAGAAAGTTAACTTGTTTCCACCTTGCCCTGCGCTGTGGTTAGAGGCAGTCCACGTGTACTCTTGGAGGAGAGAGTCAGGAAACAGTGTTTTGTTTAGAGCTGTACCCTGAGAGGATAACAAATAGGTATAATTTCCAAAACTTCCAAGGAAATCTCAGAAAAGAAGACCATGTAAGTGCTGGTGCTGCCTTCTGATGGGAGTTTTTGAGTTTCCCATCCACACACATCTTCATATATGTAGTCTTTGTATCAGGTAATCTCATCTCTTTACATTTCTACTCTTAACCCTCTATTAGCATCTGTCTTGCTACGCTGGTAACTCTTCTGTATTTTTCGGTGGACAGTCTTACTGATGTTGCTGCTCTTGTTTATCTATTTGGATAAATTAATATATTTATTAATATATACTGTACTACATAATTAATATACATATAATGTACAAGACCTTGGAGAAAACTGTGTTTCTAGCATGCTGGAATTAATGAAACAGTTTTTGCTTGCCAGCCCCAGATCTATTACTTCATTCTCTTAGGTTTTTTGATGGATAGGAGAAGGTAACTGGTTTTCTAGGATGCAAAAGACATCTAGGCTGCAAGAAATATATTGTCCTGGAGAGTAAGAAACTTTATCAGTGTTTTAAGTGAAGGATTTAATGCTGTTGTGATGGCTGGAAGTGCTGACTTTTCATTAGCTGTAATAAAATATATAAATAAAATAATAAAAATAAATAAATAAATTAAATTGAATGAAAAAGAACTAAAACCTTATAGTAGTGTTCTAAACAAAAAAAAAGCTGAGCATCTCTTCATTTTCGCTTTAAATTATACACTGCACTGGAAAAGCCATCTTTTCATAGGGGAATCACTTTTTGTTCTTAAAGTCTCTGTATTAATGAAACGAAGCATAAATTAAATACCATATATTCTTATTTAGTGTTACTCGCAATAACTTCAAAAGGCAATTACAGAAGATTGACAGATTTTGGTACCCTTGAATCAAGATCAAGCTACAAAAGGCAGTTGTGCAGAAAAACTTGGGATAAGGTGAAAGTGGTTTGTTTGGTAACTCTTCCAGCTGCTGTAACAGCTGAGGCTTTGATGAATACTGTACTGGTGTAGTAAAAGCCTTTTTGCTTGCCTCTGTTCAGTAAATAATTGATTACCAGCTTATAATGTGGTCCTAAGAGCTGGAAGTGCCTTCCTTAATGCAGCCATGTCACTTGTAATGGAGTTGAAGCAGGACACTGGGCGAAACAGACTGTGCTGGAATTTCCCACTGTGCCGTGTGCATCTCAATGAGTCCCGGTCAACTGCCCATTTGTTTCACTTTCTGACACAGTTATTAGCTACCTGCAGCTGTGGAGGTGGCCTAGAAAGTGATACTGTGATCTGGTGATTTTTCTTCCCTTCGAAACAAAAGAATAGCGTGGATCTTTCTTTCACTTTCTTTTTTCTTTCGAAATTGAGTCTTACCAACTGATAAAGTTTATATTGGGTAACTATGGCCCTCCACTTAACATGCTTTCACACATTCAAATAAAAAAAAAATTCTATTTTGAGAGTTTACTCCTTATNCCTTCTGATGGGAGTTTTTGAGTTGTTATAAATTTCCCATCCACACTCGTCTTCAGTATATGTAATCTTTGAGGTAATCTCATCTCGTTACATTTTTACTGTTAACCCTCTATCAGCATCTCTGTCTTGCTATGGTACTAAGTCTTCTACGTTTTTCAGTGGACAGTCTTGCTGATGTTACTGCTCTTGTTTATCTATTTGCATAAAGTAATATATTTGTTAATATGTACTATACCATATAATTAATATACATATAATGAACAAAGCCTTGAAGGAAACTGTGCTTCTAGCATGCTGGAATTAATGAAACAGTTTTTGCTTGCCAGCCCCAGATCTATTACTTCATTCTCTTAGGTTTTTTGATGGATAGGAGAAGGTAACTGGTTTTCTAGGATGCAAAAGACATCTAGGCTGCAAGAAATATATTGTCCTGGAGAGTAAGAAACTTTATCAGTGTTTTAAGTGAAGGATTTAATGCTGTTGTGATGGCTGGAAGTGCTGACTTTTCATTAGCTGTAATAAAATATATAAATAAAATAATAAAAATAAATAAATAAATTAAATTGAATGAAAAAGAACTAAAACCTTATAGTAGTGTTCTAAACAAAAAAAAAGCTGAGCATCTCTTCATTTTCGCTTTAAATTATACACTGCA